>JAAGWO010000667.1:0-89702 GCA_013266205.1 Fusarium decemcellulare
CCGCGATCCCAATCGACTTGGTGGGACGCTACCGCGAAGTGGGCCCAGCACACGGCAGCTCTGGCACCATGAACGACCCCGTTGCCTTGGTGGTTCCAGGCTCGCAGTCCACGCATACCATGATGTAGACTGAAGCTAAGGGCGTCTGGCGTGTCTGTGGCCAACATTCGTGTTGACGTAACTAGACCTCCTCATACATCCTTACAGAGGGGCCGACGGCAGGTTATGCTCACAACAAATGCTCACCAGTTTCGAGCAAGGGTCTCGGACGGGGGACCGCCGTTTCTCAACTACCATGGCGCAGTAATGTATTCGGAGCTGAAAATCGGCAAACAGCCTACCTATTGAGCCTGCCGGCAGCCCTCTCCTCGGCCTCCATGCCATATGCCGCTTCCGAGGACAGAACGGCAGTTGGATGCCTTGACTGGATCACGATTAGGAGCTGGAAGCCTCGGAGATATTGGCGCCTCTGCACGTTCTCTCCCAGGTCAATGATCAGAAATCTGCTTAGATGGACCGTTTGTATCCAAAATCTTCACTACTTAGCTTGGTTAAACAATAAGCATTCTCTGAGCCTGTGTTCCTCTTCCATCGTGTTCTACTCACGTCTCTAACATCAATCATTGTCATATTGCCTCACCTTTGGCCAGCGCTCCCACCCAAACACCACTGAATAGCAACGCCAGGAAATTCAACAGTACAAATGGTTGACGATACCGAGAACTATAAGGGGCTCGCCGCTGTCCTTCGCGGCCCGTACGGTGAAGGTTACGCGATAGAGAATAGGACCACTCGCGCCGACGTTGGCTCTCTCGACGTCCTTGTTCATTTAAAGGTGAGTGGAGTTTGCTCTGGCGACATGCACACGCGTGATGGGGGCTTTCCTGCGCCGCAACAACCACTGCGGCCACTGGTGGGAGGTCACGAGGGCGTCGGCGAGGTCGTCAGGCTCGGGAGTGACGTGGGGAAGATCGCTGGCATCAAGACCGGAGACATGGTCGGGCTGGGGTGGCGTAATTCTGCTTGCGGCACGTGCAGAGAATGCCTTGAGGGCTTTGAGAATTCTTGCCTCAATAAAGTGGTGAATGGCCTGCACACAGACGGAACTTTCCAAGGTATGCTTGAGGCTCCGAAGGCCATGGTAGCCTCTCCTCTAGCAGAAAGGCAGATCTCGAAAGCTGACCTCTACCGACTTCAGAGTACATCGTCGCGCCCGCGCTCCACGTCGTTCTTATTCCCAAACATCTTGACCCCGTGTCGGCAGCACCAGTCCTCTGCGGGGGAGCAACCACGCTCGCAGCGTTACGCACCGGGCGCGTGTCTGTGGGAGAATGGGTGGCTATCAGCGGTGCTGCCGGTGGCCTGGGTCATCTAGCTATCCAGTATGCCAAGGCCATGGGCGCACATGTCATCGCCATCGATGGTCCACAGCCCGAGAAAGAGAAATTCTGCACCTCTCTAGGAGCAGACACGTACATCGACTACACCAAGGTTCCTGATGTTCCCGCAGCGGTTTTGAAGGCGTCCAATGGGGGAGTTCACGCTGCGCTTGTCCTGAACGCACACGGTTCATCTTACATGTCAGTCAATCCTTGAATTTCTGTGCAGGTGCAAGTTTTCTTGACTCGTGCTTACTATTACTATATTACTACAGCCAAGCCTTCAAATACTGTAGGCCCTTGGGGAGAGTAGTTGGGCTCGTGGCAGCCAATCTCGAGTAAGTGCATCACTTTACTGAGTTACCTGTGCGAATGCTGAATTTCCAGTTGCCACCTTGGGCTCATGTTTACCAAAGGCCTTTCTTTGCAAGCGCAGACTAATGCGAAGAGAGTCGACATTATAGATGCTTTAGCTTTGGCGGCTGAAGGAAACATCAAAGTCGTGACTGAGGTGTTGAAACTTGAGGACGTAGACAACGCTTTAGATCGGATCAAGGTTGCCAATGTTACGGGGCGGCTAGTTCTAGCAATTTCATAGTGAAGCCATTAAATAAGCTCGAGGATATCTATCTCTCATCATAACCATTTGCTATATAAGCTATAATCGGTGACGCGTACACGAAAAGGTTCGACAAAACCCACGGAACGAATAACCAGCAGCCCCCGGATCCTTCAGTCTCTTGCAGCTGCATTGCAAAACTCAGCGACTTGAAAGCCCCACGCCTCTTCTGCCGGGTTATCTGTGCCTAGACTCAAAGTAGGCGAGATGTGATTATGGCCATCCATGATTTGAACGTCTAGCATTGCTGCTGATCCTTCTCCGCCTGAGCGCCAAGACGTAGCAAATTCTCGGACTGGTCCCAAGATCTCATCCTCGGGATCGAGAGAGCCGGTTAAGAGAAGGACTTTCACCCCTGGCATGACATCAGGCAGGCAGTCCTCTTGCTTACAAGATTCTAATAACCCCAGGGGACAATGCTGGTCGGTGGCGTCTCCGAAGTAGGCGTTTAGTACCTGAGCTCTTGACGGATTTGACTTTTGGAAGTGGGCTGGCATTGAGCAAAATATCGAGGCTCTGAGTCTCAGCGGAGATTCGGACCCCTTGCGAGTGATTTGATCTCTGATATGGGTGAACTCTTGTCGGAGCAAGAACGTGCTTAGGTGGACAGCACCAGCTGAATTTCCCATCATAAAAAGGCTTCTTGATCGTTCACCACCGCCAAGCGTATCGTAGTTATTGATGAGCCATTCGACAGCGAGTGCGATGTCTTCCCCGCCTGAAGGAAATCTTGCTTCCGGGACAAGTCGATAATCTGGGATGGCCACAATGTATCCGCACTTCTCGGCAAAGAAGTGGCCCAGGTTGGTGTATAAAAGTCCATCTGCAGAGACTCTATCGCCTTGCCAGAGACCACCACCGTAAGTGAAGACGAGTACAGGGCAGCCAGCTCCGGTTGGACTGGTCGACGGGTAGTACAGATCCAGGTTGTGGCGAGGGTTGGGACCGAATGCAAAAGTCTTCCGCAAGGTCGATTTGATTGAGTTCTCATTCCTCTGGAGAAGCGGCTTGTACAGTTGCAAGGTTGGTCCAATGCTTTCGGCAACGGACGTGCCCAGCGCAGGAAGTTGGTCCATCGTGGTCGAAGTGTGGACGGATTCCAAGATCCCGATATGGCTTGTTTCGAGGCAAAAAGGCTGTCTGCGTCAAGAGCGATGGCAGCGGCGATATGAGAGTAAGGGTGGAAACGACGCAAAGCTTGAAAGGGGGAACTAGTGTGCTGAGAATCAGGCTTGACTTTCCGATCTCTAAAGTGTATTGAAATATCAGGCTCATTGCCCCTATTGAGCGCCATATCTTTGACTTGCCGACAATTAAACCGAAATATGGTAAGATAAACTCAAATCCTAAACCTGCGCGGAAAGCCGGCACCTTAGTCCCTCAGCCACTGGTGGATCGTTTCCCCGTTGCCCACGGGTACGGGGTCAATGATCCCACCCTTGTGACGAGACAACATGTTCTTACCACGTTGCCCCGCAGCCTCGGATCCTAATCTCAACTCAATCGTCGGATACCGGGTCAGTGGTTTCCCTGCAGGTGGCTCTTTGACCTCAAGCCTGCCCGCCACGAAGAGTCGCGTCCCCAGATCGGTCCCGGTGGACCTTTAATCGCCGATGCCGATGATTTCGGCCTCAACAACCTCCGCTCCAAGAACGAAATATCAGGGCCTGTTCAAAGCCTTTGCCAAATACGCGACGATGCTAACTCCTAAATCCGTACCCGAATCTGCGCGAGGCTCCGACTCGGGGGCTCGCTTTCAGTCGGTCAATCTATAATCTCCGACGCCGATACCTTGGTCACAATGACTTGCGTCCTGCGACGACTTACGAGATCCAAGGCCCTACACTATGGTCACTTTATCGGCAACCATGGTGAATTCCTATCGTGAGAATCGGGAGCCGGGTTCGTATGTTTACACATGTGTGAACAAACTGGCAGATTGCCACTGAATATATAAATCATCTTCGCGGCAGAACGTGCAATCGGCTTCTTGTAAAAAGTATCAAAACTCACTTTTGAGAGATTTTCTTATCATTTATCAATCGTTCAAGGTTCCTCATTATTTGAAATTCGCGTCAATGGAGCGAGTTTTGGTACCGCCGTCCATATCCGGCAAACAATCACTATCGGGACAGCCTTACATTGTTGATTCTTTTGGTGGGGAAAATGTTTACATCTTTGGGTCCCCTTCCTCTGTCCGACATCTTGTAACCGGCAGAGAGACTGGCAACAAGTTCACCATAGTGACCAGCGGCGGCACGCCGTTTCCTTCCCCAGTCCCATCTCACTACCACAAATACACACACCATGACTTCCTCTGTGTGAAGGGACAGTTGAAAGTTTGGCTTAATGATCGCTGCAAAATTCTTAACCCTGGTGACTATGCCAGTGTGGCACCAGTAAGTTGGGGAAACTCCTGTACAACCTAACACAGACATCAGACTCGAGCTCATGATTCCCAGGGAACCATTCACGGATACCAATTCCTTGGAGACCATACAGAAATCTTTGGCATCATAACACCGGCCGGGTTTGAGGGTATGTTCCGTCTGCTAGGTCAAGTTTATGACGGACCCATGTGGCCTGATGATAACATCGAAAAGCCAGGCGAAAGGCTCAAGTCGGGGGCAGGAGCTGCTGCAACTGAGTTTGACGTGATTCCAGTTCCAGGGCATGCCCTTGCTGAGCCTGAACCCTGGAGTAATGAGGACGGCAATGCTCTCCCAGGACTTCAGCAGCCCTACTTTCTACGGAACGGTGGCGGCCCAAGTGCGGTGCTTGGTGGCACGGTCATCCGCCGCTATGTTACGGCGGCTGAGTCAGGCAACGCCTTTAGTTTGGGAACAATTGAAGGGTCCGACAGTTATGAGACCCAGGTCCTCTCCGGGGGTATTCAGTTCCCAGTCATCGATCATTGCATATATGTCTCGGATGGGTTTCTGGAGATCAAGGTCGGCGGTTCGAACCCTTGTCGCATTGGTCCAACCGAAGTCGCTTGGCTGCCGGCAGGGACCAGGTTTGATATCAGAGTGGCGAGCAAGTATGTGAAGCTCTTCATTTATTCACAGCCGGGTGGCCTTGTCGATCTGCTTCACGAAGCGGGCAAGGACAATCCTCACATAGGTTTAAGCTGTATGCTCCCAAGATCCCCTGCGCCATTTGAGCGGAAGAAGCTTCTCAATTTACAGGGACAGTTTAGGTTTACTATTTAGTTTTCCTTATAGTTATATAGTTAGTCAAGATGTCTTTGGTGAGCGGATTCAATCTAAGCCAAGTTGCACAGCTAAAGCAATAGTTCTTTAATTTATCTATAAAGAGGCTTCAATACGAGGCTAACAGGTATCAAAGCGCACAGTTCTACATCAGACCTTGCTTCCGGTAACCTGACCAGCACCTGATCTTCTCAACGTCGCCCCGGCTCTTGCCCCTGTCATCTTGCCCTCGTCAAGTGCTATTTGGCCATTAACCACCACAAATCGGATCCCCTTGCTCGGGACCTTTGCGTCCTCAAACGTTGCCACGGCCTGGATGGTGCTCGGGTCAAACAAGACGAGGTCAGCCGCGGAACCGACAGCGATCAGGCCTCGGTGCGGGTAGACACCTAATCGTTTGGCTGGTCGCGAAGTCATGTGGGCCACCATTTCTGGGATAGATATGATTCCGAGATCGCGCGCATAGTGTCCTAGAAAACACCTGAGATTAGGATCTTGTAGACACGTTGACTAGCGGACCCTACCTAGATAGCGGGTAAATGTTCCATACGCCCTTGGGTGCAGCGTCTTGCCATGGAGGATGCCGTCACTCCCGGCCATGTGAAAACGGTGTTGCATGATCTCTTGGACGTTCTCCTCGTTACCAATGTGGAGCAAACAAGTTGTTGCGAGCCGATCTTTCCGCAGGATGTCAAAGAAAATCTCGCTTGGTGGCCTACTGAGCTCGCGAGCAACCTCTCCCACTCGGCGGCCGGCCCACGACGCTATTGATGGGTCCACCGTTGTGCCAATCTAGGCTTCACGTTAACCTCTGGCGACTCTGTTAGGTTGGCATGGCTTGAACAGAATCGCACCTGAACGCAGTCCCAGTTGGTTGGGATACCATGGCCACCATCGCAACCGGTGACCTCAATGGCTACTCGGATCTTTTCCCTTGTTTCTGCGTCTTCCAGTCTTCGTCTCGTCTCGGATGGGCCACCCGACGATGCCCAGCTTGGCAGCAGGGCGGCGAGCGTCGTACACCCTGGAAGGTAAGGATATGTGTCGAGGGTGATGTCGCTGCCTTTGTCGATGGCTTGGTCAACCATGGAGAGGAGAAGCGGCGCTTTGCCCTTGTTCTCGTCAAAGTTGAGAGTTGCATGTGTCAGATCTGCAGGACATGTCAGACATTTGATCTCTGCCATTAAATGGCACAGGAATGAGGCTCACGAATGGGACAGCCGGTGTTGTTGCCGAGCTGCAGCATCTCGTCGTAACTCTCGATAGCTCGCAAGCCGTAGCTTCGGTGGTGAGGGGCGTAGAAGGCTCCAGGAAACTCGGACGCGAGAACCGAGCAGAGAACAGCCAGCTCAGACGTGGATGCATACATGCCAGGCGTATAAGTTAAGCCACTGTGGGCGCGTGGTCAGTCAGTGATGATATCAGGCGCTCCAAGACTCAAGGATAATCGTACCTCGACATGCCGACTGCGCCCTGGTTCATGGCCTCCCTGAGGAGCTTTACCTGGTGATCAATCTCCTCAGGGCTGGCAGGAACGTCACACGGTCCGCAGGCGAGCAGACGTAAGTTGCCCTGGGGAACCAGAACAGCGACGTTTGTGGCGGTCCGGTTTCTCTCGAGACAATCGATATATTCCCCCAGGGTCCGCCATTCAAACAACCCCACGTTGCTCAAGGTTGTCTGGCACTCTTGATCCGTCGGGTTGCCGTTCCATCCAGCTATTTGCTCTCGAATGGCTTGCATTTGCTCCAAATTCTGGACTGGAGCGTAGGAGATGCCGTCCTGGCCGATGACTTCGGTCTAGATACTTGTCAGGAGGGCCCACGTTCGCCTGGTAGGCTTAGCCAGGCAAGCTCGACTCAAGTAAACTACTCACAGTGCATCCCTGGGTGATCTTTGCTTCATGTTCGGGGTTCGTCAAGAGGTAGAGGTCGGAGTGGGCATGCATATCGATGAAGCCGGGCGAAAGGTAGTACCCCTTTGCATCGATTCTGCGTGCCGAGTCATGGCGAATAGAGCCAGGCGCCGCAATCTTGTCGATACATTGGCCGGAAATGAGGACGTCAGCCTCGAACGGTTGGGCAGAATCGTCACCTGTGACGACAGTCGCCGAGCAAAAGAGCAAGTCGGGCATGACGGGAGGAGGATGAAGACAGAGTGACTGAGGTAGAGAAAAGGTCTATATTTGACTCTCAGCCATAGCCGGCTTTATTGTCACGTCGGATCATTGCTCAGCATACCCCGCATCACCAAAGTCGCAACGGTAGTGTTTAAAGGTGCACAGTGGATCCTTCTGGTGTCGTCTTAGTCAGGCGGCCCGTATAGATAACGGATTGCCCCAAGCAGAAACCCGGCTCATGGTGGAGCAGTTGTAAGATGCCGTCACTCCCCGCAAACACTTGCATGCCAATGATAGACTGGATAGCCATCTTGCGAGCATCCTAGTGAAGCCTCACGAAGGTATACTGACTAGGAGGCCTCCGCTAGATCTATCATCCTTCTTGATCTCTTCCTTCACAATGCTGGACTCCTTCTCACGACGATCAATACTAAGAATGGACAACGGGCGAGTATGTCGAGGAGGTGGAGCCTCCATGCTCTTGGGAGCGATCTTTTCATTGATCACTCAGGGCAAGATCTAAGAGCAGAGATCAACCAATTCTGTGACTTCATCGAAGAGGTTGCGATGCCGTTCGTTTTGACAGAAGATGTAACTGATCCTAGCGTGACAAGATCCAAAAGATTACTATTAGAAGAAGGTTCCCGGCGTGGCATTCAGTACTACTAGTTGCTTAGCTCTAGATTAACGAGCATTAAAGTGAGGTTCATCGTGTTAGTTCATTACTTATTGGCTTTGATATGTCAGTCTTTACCGTTAATTTTCCATGTGCCTGCTGGAGATGATATGGAAAGGTGCTATGACAAAGGTCGCACAGGATCCTGGCACCCTTACTGTAGTATAGTGTTGTTCTTCACATCTGCTTGTATCACTTTGACAAGCGGACATAAAAATTACGTGGACCGTTATTGAATTTGGATCACCATATATAGCCTACACGCAAACCGTCAAGCCACTCTGTTCGTTTCTTAATACCACCTTCACACCTAAAAGCTCAAAATCTGGCCTGCGTTGCTAGGAACTGTTGACGCAACCTTGCCAGATCCAAGAAGGCTGAATGAGTATGGAATACTACCAGAGCTAAGGGTACCCTTGGGGGCCGTGTTCGCACTCTCACCACCGAGTACCACATCTTCGGCCACAACATAGCCGACCTCTGAGCTCGACTCGCTAAAGATGGCCTTCTTGCCGACGTTGGTAAATACAGAGGACTGGATGAGGGCTTGTGCGCCCATGCGGCTGTTGAGGCCGGTGTCCATGGTGTCGTAGTACTGGCTATGTAGGAGGTTAGCGAAGCAAATGGTGAGAAAGAGCTAGGATACTGACTTGTAAATATGCGCTGTGCCGAATCGGAGAAGAGGGCCACGGCTTCGAACATTGTTGAAGTGGTTGTTGGCGTATGTAACGCGAAGCTTGCCAGTGTCCTCGGCTGCGTTCTTGTCGGAGTGCCCGACAAGAGTTCCCTTGGACTAACAATGTGTCAGTCTAATGTATTTTTTTTATTTGTTCCAGGCAATCAAGTGTCACTTACGTGATCATGAAGGAAGGTATGAGAAATAGTTACCCAATCCGCTGCGTGGGATAGATCAACCAAGCCGTCGTAGAAGTCCTTGTCGGTATCCCTCGAGGCAGAGAGATCGCAATGATCGACCCAGACATTGGTCGACTTTTGAATCGTAATCGCATCGCCGTAGTCGGCTTCGACCTTGGAGATCTTCATGTTTCGAACAATGACGTTCTTTTGGCCGTTGATGGTGAGGCCAATGCCGGTGAGGGCTAGAGATAGTGGTCAAAGGTGAACAAGCCAGAGTGGAACAACATAAACTTACAGCTACCCTTCTTTCCAATGATGGACTTGTTAGAACCAACTTGGACCTTGGCGGCGCCGGAGATGCTGCCTTCTACAAGAATAATGGCAGCACCGTCGGCAATCGCAGCGGAGGTCAATTCGCTGAGGCTCTTCACGGTCACTTGCTTTCCGCTGCCACCTCCAGTTGTTCTGAACACAGTCGATTAACAAATTCCCCTCCAATTACATGTTACGAGATAATCATGCTTACCCGCCATTCTGCGTACAATATCCAATGTTGCAGGCATCGGTCGGAGCAGCTCTAGCATGCAGGGATGGGCCAGGGGCCGCAACCGCGAGCGATGCAAAAAGGATAGAGTGAAGGAGTCTCATGATGCTAAGCGGTTGGAAAGTCAGGTGGATCAAGCTAGTCGGACAATTTCTAGCGTCGTCAATTACATAGGATGTGGTCAAGTCGTCTCCTATATACAACGCCAGATCCTTGTTATTTCCATAGCATAAGTGTCACTCCTCTTCTAGGAACGAAACTTGTCCATGGTAGGAAATCCCATTATTCCTCGAATCGAGACCCGGAATCGTTTGACATGTTTCAGTATTGCTTCCGGTAGTATGGTTGACGTGGTGGTTGATTGGAGGAAAAACTCGGCGAGTTTCCGTTGCAACGTCCGCTCCCAGAACAACGCAGTATCGGCATGGGGCACCCAGCTAGAGGGGACATTTTCCACGAGGGAAGATCAAGCAGGGCTATGTTTCTGCGAGTAATCCTTGACTTATTGAAGCACGATTGTTACATCGCGCGGATAAGCTTCCTCCGAAACGCTGTTTTAGGAACATCTCGCCCACAGTCGCATGTTTCCGAACAAGAGCAGAAGAGCATGACACTTTTCCGGGGTAAGAGTAACATGTCAAGCTGAAGAACGGTTCGTGAGGTAGTCGATGCTGCACCAGGATCTTGGCCAGGTATATGTCTCCCGACGAAAGCCGGACAGGCGAAATCTGATCCATTCTGCGGCTTTACATAGCGTGTCACCGTGTTTCCTTGTTTCCATAAATCAAGCTTATGTCTTCTAGTCTGTGAGTAAGTGGCGGATTTCGTGCAACAACATCGTGAAGTCAGATGTTACTTAGCCAAAGAAATCTTTACAACGGCAAAGGATGCTCCAGTTCAGTACCAAATATTCCCATTGTCCGTGAGGCGTAAACGGGCGAGCTCGAGGTGCCAACAACTGATCAGATGGCCGAAATGATGTCTATTGGTCCAAAGGGCGTCATCCTTACGGTACTTGTCTAAATTTGAGGCAAGCATCATGGGTGACCGGCCAGTTTCGTCGTGATATCCTCCTGAGCACCCTACTTACCCTGGACCTATCCCCCAAAACTGGGCAGCGGAGATTTTGTGTAGCGCAGCAATGGGTTGGATCGGTAGTGGCAGCCAGCCGAGCCTAATGTGGAACCGTCTAACCTTGGCTGGAATGCCCCCTTCCCTGATCCATGATGTCGAGGACAGGGATCTGACGTCAATGTACCCAAGGGCGGCAGGCTAGCTTTTGGACAGGCTTGGTCTAGGGAATGATCGTCGCCCAGCCCGCCCAGCTGAAAGCTGATGTCTCAGTTGGGCCCCGTAAAAATTCGGGAACGATCAACTGGCGACAAGTACTGGCTGGCTGAAGAATGATGATGTCGGTTCAGCCACAATAGCTTCGTAGGTTCCCTCCGAGAAGAGCGTCAATTATTGCTGTTTCCAACTAGTGTCAATGATATCATATTTTGCTTGTGTCACATGCGGTGAAATAAATACAAACGACAGCAACGCTTCGCTTATTCCCCAGCGCATCAATTTCTTTACTCGCTAATTAGCAAAACTTCCAGCATGGTCATTCTCGTTACCGGCGTAAGACTCGTGGAACTGTTGACATGGGGTTATACTAAGTGTTGTCTCAGGGAGCCGGCTTTCTCGGCCGCAACTTGGTACAGCTATTACTCGACAACAATCAAGAAGTCGTCATCATCGATTCGCTATGGACGGGGTCACGCAGCAACTTTGACAGTTTCAAGGCCGACAAGCGATTGCGATACATCCAGTATGTGTATTGATGATACACTGCTAATTTTGATACTGACTTTCTCAGATCGGACGTGAGGGACCCTCTACCATCGATAGAGGGAGTGACGCAAATCTACCACCTCGCGTGCCCTGCAAGTCCTGTGCATTTTGAGACGCGACCTATCGACATCCTCCAGACCTGTTTCAACGGCGCGACAAACGTATTAGACTATGCATTGAAACATAATGCGCGTATCCTACTCGCCAGCACATCAGGTTAGGCTCGCAGCATCCCGGCGTCGATCCGGCATGTGCTAATACATGTGACAACAGAAGTTTATGGAGACTCCCAAATACCCTGTCAGTCAGAAGACTATCGAGGCAATGTCAACTGTTTTGGTCCCCGTGCCTGCTACGACGAAGGCAAACGAGTCATGGAAGCACTGGCCTACGCTTATCACCTCGAACACGGCCTCGAAGTTCGCATCGCACGAATTTTCAACGCTTACGGCCCATATATGGAAGCCAAGGACGGTCGAGCTGTGCCTAATTTCATCATGGCAGCGCTAAGAGGAGAGGCTATGACTATCTTTGGAGATGGGCATTCTACCCGGTGTTTTCAGTTTGCGCAAGACTGCGTGGAGGGACTGGAGGCACTGATGAACAGCGACTATTGCAGCCCGGTCAACATTGGGAGCGATTGCGAAATGGAGATCAGTGAGATTGCTCATACGATAGCGGAAGTAGTCGCGTCCAAACTGGGACAGGATCCTGTACCAGTGCGCTTGCTTCCAGGAAGGGAGGACGACCCCATAAGGAGGAAGCCAGATACAACCCTCGCAACAGAGGTCCTCGGGTGGAGACCCAGAGTTTCATTAGAGGAAGGAATTTCGACCACGGTGGACTGGTTTATCGATAGAGAGAATGGACTAGCTAGCAGACTCTAGTAGGTGATAAATTACCCTAAAAGGACTACGAGTCTATGACTTCTACACGATATACCTGAATGCTTTGGGACCAGCTCTCTGCTCCTGGGTCACGGCCCCATCGCCTGTGTTCTTCTCCTCAGCAGCTGCCTCAACCTCTGCACGCTCCAGCTTCCTGTTCTCCCACTTGAGCAGCAGACGTATGACGAAGGCAAGGATAGCCACAAGAACGCACATTGCCGCGTTGGCACTGCCTCCCGGGATATACTGAGGACCAGTGTCACTGGGGTACATATAGGATCCGTAGATAGTTGCTGTATTGCCTATCATGTTGCAGATTGCAATGACGGCCGAACGTTTGACGAGTGGTCGCGGAAACGAGTTGGCTACCCATGAGACAATGATTTGATCTGGAGAAAAGCACGGTTAGCTCGGAGTACCTAGGAAGTTAACTAGTGAGTGAACTTACACGAGGATACGGCGCCCATGGGCATCAGGAACATGGCAAAGAAACGTGCTCCGACGGCTGTAGTTCCGGTAGCAATGGCATTGCCCACAGCTGCCATCAGCATCAAGCAGATAATGTGCAGCGATCTGTCGTTTGTCTTGGCCGAGCTCAAGGTAACGCAAACTGAAAGCAAAAACGTCGCAAACTGTGAGAAGACCAAAAGTCAGCAAGCAGGTCCCATGTAATAGCAAGGGACAGGTCTATACATACCCAGACGGGAGCCGTGAGCCATAGAGTAACAATTCTGCCATATCCAAGTGTGCCCACAATGGTAGGGAAGAAGTACTGAAATGTCTGCGAGACGAGACTGACGTGCTGCATCAGGATAAAGACATACAGGCGGTAGTCGCGAACCGCCAGCTTCACGCCAGACCAGACATTCTGCTCTCCGTATGTGTCGTGCTCGTTGATGTCCTGCTTCAGACGCCACGCTGCGAATGCCTGCTCTTCTTCAGTCAACCACTTTGTGGTATGAGGGTAGTTGGGTAGAATGAAAGAGGCGACGATGGCAAATGCAATTGCAATCACACCCTCCTATAACGTAGAAAAGTTCCATGTTAGCCAAGATTCCAGTCTAGAGCATTTTTTAGCAAGTAAGAAGACACTTACAATAATAAAGAGCCATCTCCACCCAGCATGTCCTCTTGCGCCCTCGAGTGAACCAAGGATAGCGGCACCCAATAGTCCTCCAAACATGTTTGCCAGGGCATTTCCAGCATACAGCCAAGCGATTCGCCGAGTCAACTCAGCACGTGTATACCAAGAGCTCATTAAGAACACAGCACCCGGAAAGAATGGAGCCTCGACAAAACCAAGAAAGAAGCGGATCACAACAAGATGCGTGAACGAGTCTGCAGCCGCGTTGCATGTTGAGACAACACCCCACATACAGCATGAAAAGCTCAGATAGAGGGACGGCCGCAGACGCGTCAGGATCAGGTTGGAGGGGAGCTGCATCAGGAGATAGCCCACGAAAAAGATCGAGGTAGCGAGGTTGAAGTCTGTTCCAGACATTCCAAGGTCTTCTTCTAGAGTGCCCTGGCGCGCCTGAGCGAGATTTGAGCGGTCGAGGAAGTTGAGGAGGTACATGATGACGAGTGTGGGCATCAGGCGCAAGTCGACTTTGCGCAGGAGTTTCTTGTCAAAATCTTGCCGCCATTCTTCACTCTCATTGTCAAACCGCTCATTCCAGTCTGTTAAACTGACTTGTTGAGTTGTTGACGAGGATTCGATGAAATCCACAGGAACGCCACTCGCGTCCTTCTCTGGGTCGGCAGATGCTGCAGGGGTGGCCATTGCGACGTGGTGAAGAGGCGTAGGTTGGTTGGATAAGCGAAAAGGCTATCTTCAGTCCTTGTCTCGGCGGTACTTTAGAAGGAATAGGGTTAAATACACCGGATTATATAACAAGATAACTGTTGTCTTGTATTCTCTCAGTGGCGATTGGAAGGCCAAGATGAGGTGTTTAACAAAGGACGTGCGGGGAAATAAATGCATGCACCGGTTACCAGCCTCGGCAAATAGATTTGATGAGCATCACGTCGGGGTAGTAGCAGCGAGTGACGATCCATGATGCAGTATGTTGCAGAAAACATGTCGGTCTCGCAGCTTTGATGTGATCGACAGGCATCCATCCCTGAGCAGGGAATGGGGCAATCATGGAGGACCAATCGGTCAGTTCCCCTTCTGGCCTACCCCGCGTTTTAGCAACACGACCCCAGACGGCCCCAGATGCTTTTCCGCGTCTAATGTCGGATTTCCGTATTCCTCTTGATGCGGGGACAGGTTAGGCATGGTTGTGCAAAGTAAGGTCTATTCGAGATATAACTCTAAGCCAACTACCCTACTTTAAACCATCGAAAAAGCTCAGGAGCCGTTTCTTGACGACTACACCAACAACCCTGGCTGTCTCCTCCTCGACGACTATCAGATATCTCACACCCAACTTGCCAAAGAGCTCCACGGCATATTCGAGTGGCGCCTTCGCCAACACGGACAACGGTCTCGTGTCTATGCACTTGGACAATGTCCCCTCAAGAAGACTCACTTCGGTCGTCTCCTCCCACCCTTCCGTCTCCATCATTTGTAATAGATGCTCCAGATCATGCTGTGACATGTATCCGTAGCATCTACCCTGGTCATTGACAAACACAAGCCCAGCATCCGATACTCCGCGGCCTCTGAGACAGGTCAGTTTGGTCCGGAGTGTGGAGGGGCGGACTCGGTAGTTCGGGCCAATGGACACCGTCATCTCCTCCATGATCTTCTGGGGCGGAACCAGAAGATCCACCGCCGCTGACCCCTCACAATCTCGGAACTCGCTGACCTTGGAGAGGGCCTGCTCGGCGTCCAGAAATGGGTGCCCCTGCAAATGCTGAGCTAGGTCGTAGACCCCGTCGGCGCTAATCGAATCGGCAACCCATTTGGCCGTGAGTATAGCAATTATGGATGGCGGGATAAAGTTGACTTCGCCAGTTAGTTCAAACATGATGACGGCCAGACTGACTGTCATTCTGCTCACGCCAGCTAGGAAAGCAGCCGATCCGACCATCGCAAAGACGCCTGGTGAGATATCAGGCACTACCTGGCCAACCATGCGTCCAAAGAGAGCACCGGCATCCATTGCTGGGATGATGATTCCGGATGGGACTTTGCAGCCAAAGGTGATGGTGGTCAGCAGCAGCTTGACAAACGTCCCGGATATCAGCCAGGCATAATATGTACCCTTTCCGGTAACCTTGGCCTCCTGTTGGCAGATCCAGTCCTCTTCAATGTTGTTGCAGTCGACCAAAAGACGTTGCATGACGATATCGCCCGTCTCGCGAATGAGGCGGTTCGGATACTGGAGGAGAGCTGTGATCAAAGTCACCAGAGCCACCTCAAAGACCGGGCTCTTCTTAATAACCGAGATTTGTCGAAATGATTTGGACCACAAGAAGTTAGCCCTACAGAAAACGCCCCCAAACACGCCTCCACAGACTCCGAGCACGATGAATACCAGATAATGGATTACATTATAGTTGACGCCGTAGTTTGTCTCGAACAAGACAAGCTTCCCTGTACCCGTGGGGTTGAGCTCCTTGAGTACCGCGGCGGCTACCATGGAGCAGAGACAGGATCGCCAGAGCACCCGGCGCGGAAAGTAGGTGCTGATCTCCTCGTAGCTGAAAAGCACGCCTCCGATGGGAGCACCGAAAGCGACGGACAATCCTGCAGAACAGGCCACGCTGAGCATCTCCCTCATCTTCCTCTGGTTTGTTGCGTACTTAGGAACTCGCATGGTGACCAGGTATCCCACGCATGCTGAGATATGGACAAAAGGCCCTTCCTTACCCAAGCACATGCCTGTGGCAACGGCAAAGGTGGCTCCAAAGGCCTTCACCAACAGGACTTTGAGGTCGAACAAATGGGGGATGACGAAACCGGAGAGGACCGTCTTGATCTCGGGGATTCCACTTCCGGCAGCCATATACATCGTCTTTCCAGGCCGGGTAGGCTGTGTCTGGGCGTCATTGCCAACTGCAGAGTCGATGGGTGGCAGAGTTTCCTTTGTCGTCATAGTAACACTGCCAGCAATAATGCCAAATGCCAGTGATAAGCAGACGTATGTGAGATACGATGAGCCAAAGCTTTCTGACCATGGCTTCCAATCCTGGCAATTTTCTTTGAGTAAACAACAGGCTCGGCGGTTCAGGCGCACGTTTGACGTGCAATATCCCTCCTTCCAGTCTGCCACTGTCTCAACACTAACATCAACCACGGCTGCAACTGCAGCTGTAAGCAGACCGATCACAAATGCTGCGATCCATCCTTGCATCGAGTCAAACAGTTTAGCTGCCCGGCCACGGATGCCGCCTTGAGAAAAAACACTAGCTGGGTCACGGTCCTCGCTGTCTCTAACGAGGTCTTGAAGCCAGTCAATGGTGGCGTACTCATTATATGGGAGGCGACTTGCGACATCTTCTGTGCCAGGCGTGGGAGTAGACTGGGCATTTCCGTAGCTCTGCTGTCGATAGGTGGCTGCAATTAGAGGTGTACTCTCTGTCGTCTCGCTCAGCTTGCCAGAAGTCATGATGAAGAGAGAAGTTAGACCGAGGATCTCTCGACCTCAAACTGAAGTCAAAAACCAGCCAGCACGGCCAACAAACGGATGCAGATTTCGGATAAAAGTAGAGACATGGCGCTTGCCGGAGTCGTTAAGTACGAGGCTCGAAGAGAAACTCCCCGGAGATGCGCAAAACCAAAATGCCCCATATCTTGGGGTAACCCGTGATGTAAGTGCGTGCCGCCTTGGCTAAGATGGGGCTGAGCCCGACTGATCAGAGTCATATGAGAAGACCCCAACAACTCCCCGGTTGATTTTTTCCTCGCTGGGTGTAAGCTACGTCATTTGGCAGACCGCCCCGTGGGGATGGCGGGACAAACAATACCAAGGCACGCGAGCTAAGCGTTTTTGAAAACTCTCCTCTGGACGGGAGCAGCTCCGAGAGTCTTGTGTTGAGATGTGTCAACTCCCCGGTCTCCCCGATAGCCCAAGTAGTAATAGATCTTTAATTTTGTCCCTTGGATAGAGAGTCGTGTGCATTCTTACCTCTGTCGGTTGCCATCTGGGATGCACGCGATGATTGAGGCAAGAGTGGTGCCTGGTACCAATAACAAAATGCTAGTAATGAAGATTGCATTGAAAAAACAGTATTTCTCAATCAACTGCATGAGTTTGGAGATCTCAAAATGCAACATGGGGCGGCTCCGCGGAGATATATATGTCAGTTGTGAGGCGTGACACTAGCCTCAAGTCAGCCGATGAGCGATCTGGTCCTTCACCGTCCAGACCCAACTCGTGTGAGTGGGGGATTGCCATTCTCCGCACAGGTCAGCACCCGCCTTGGCCACGCATCCCTATGACACTGGCTTTTTCCTGCTGGATGGTGGATGACCGAGACCAGCAGCCAACAGGACTCTCAGTCTCATGGGTGTTGTTTTGAGATGAACCAGCCTCAGATCACCAGCCAACGCGCTAATCTGTCCTATCACGATCGTTGCTGCATCCACGTTGGGCACTCCCTAGAGTCTCGTAGTAAAGGACCATGGCTTACTCTGGCACCTAGATTTGAAACCTGCCCAGACACTGGGGCGCAGCTACGCCCGTGTTGGTAACAGATGACATAGACATACGGCCTAATTCTCCATCCACCAACCGAGCGGGAAGGGAGTCTCGCGACTCATTCAGCTAGCGGCTCAAGTGAACCACCGGCCCCCATTCACATGCTCAACCACAGCATGCAAGAACGTGAGCACATCGACCAGCTCGCGTATTCGCCGAGGATTTGATGGAGCTGGCTCCGGGTGACCGTTTTTGCTTGTTTTTCGCCGCTGGAGTGAGTCGAGGCGCCAGTCATGGATACACACTTCTTGAGGTTCTTGCAACATTCGATGGATGGATGCCGAGGGATGCGCCACAGCAAGTATATCCTAGCAAAGAGAGAGGTAGGTTAATTTAAGGTTACCTTCTGCTATCCTTTCTTGCATACATCTGGTTCTTGCCTTCCTTCATATGTGTCTTCTCCCTTTGCTTTGCCCTCTGTCTTTGATCCCTTGTTCCTAGAACGCCATCGCCGGTGTTCTTGGTGTATATACCCTTAAGGTCTCTCGTAGCCGGCTTACACGACATACCACCTTTCGTTTCATCATGTCTCCAACCGACGATGGAGTAAACCCCGTTCGGTGGGCTATCAGTCACTACGTCTTTCGTAACGGCGCTTCTAGCCGCTCCACTGCTCAAGATGACGCGACTGGCCCATCGAAATGGAGCATGGGCATCTTGAACGATAAAGAAACTGTCGAAGTCCCAGGTATGTTTATTTGGTAGTCCTGCTCCAATAGCGTCCTGTCTCTGACCACAAATGTAGGGTCTGTTCTGTTGCTTGCCAAAGACCGCAATGAGCCTCTTGGTCTGCGTAATATTCATGCCCGGACATCGCATTCCTCAATCCCGACAGGGTTTCCTGTTGAACCTCCGCCGGCTCCTCCTGCGAAGAAGAAGACGGAGGACGGCACGATAATCCTGGATCCACAGCCCGACGATTCGGTGAATGACCCCCTCAACTGGCCCAGTTGGAGACGTGACGCTGCCCTTTTGTCCTTGGGTTTCTATTGCATGATTGGTGGCGGTATCACGCCGCTGATTGCGGCAGGCTTCACCGATGTAGCTCGCGACTTTGATGTTTCTGTCGAAAGAGTTGCCTTGACGACGGGCCTCTGTATGACGGGTCTGGGTATTGGATCCGTTATTGCGTCACCTACAGCCATTCTGTACGGAAAGCGGCCAATCTACCTGACTGGCGCTATTTTGTTTATCGCAACGTCGCTCTGGGCGGGCTTCTCACCAAGCTTCGAATCATTGTTGGCCGCTCGCGTGTTCCAGGGAATCTCCATCAGCCCTGTTGAATGCTTGCCCTCTGCCACCATCGCCGAGATTTTCTTCCTACATGAGCGAGCATATCGAATTGGAATTTATACGCTTCTCCTCCTGGGAGGAAAGAACTTAATCCCGCTAGTCAGCGCTGCGATTATCGGCCGTTTTGGCTGGCGATGGGCTTTCTAGTACGTTCAATCCCGTCTCACATTTTCCAAATCATGCTAACTTGGTACAGTATCGTGTCCATGGTTGTTGGACTTGGCTTCGTTCTTTTGTTTCTTTTTGTCCCCGAGACATTTTGGGATAGAACACCAACTCGAAGACCGACTCGGAAGCCTAGCCTGCTGCGTCGGTTATCCTCCCGACACACTCAATCTCAACAACCTGCCGTACCTGTAATTGATGCTTGTGGATCAGGAGAAATCTCTTTACTTCCGAATGAAGCCCAACCAGATAAAAACTCTCATGACGACATCTCCGCCTCGACCCATCCAAAACAGCAATGGGGTGAGCAGTCTGACGCAATCCAACAGACCAGAGGCGATCCAGAGGCCGTACTGGAGGAGCACAGGATTGAACACAAGCCATCTCATGTCGGCTTCGCTGAAAGTCAGGACGAAAAGGACTCTCGAAGTCCAGGTATTGGCGGTGATAGGGCCAATATCCAGCCTCTATTCACTCCTAGCCATGATCCAGCGACGTCAAACGACCCAGAAAAGAACCCGGCTCCCGTATCTGGCAATCCTAACGCCTACACCCACGACCTTCGTCAAAGGCCCGCTCAATCCTTCACTCAGCATCTGAAGCCCTTCCACGGTCGCCTCAATCACGACAACTGGTTCAAGGTTATGCTTCGGCCATTCATTTTACTAGCCTATCCAGCTGTACTCTGGTCCGCAATTATATACTCTTGCTCTATCGGCTGGCTCATCGTGCTGTCGGAAACGATAGCTATGATTTATCGCAACCCTGAAGGCTATAACTTCACAGCCCTTCAGACAGGCCTTGTATACGTCTCGCCCTTTATTGGTGCCATTTTGGGTACCGGCGTCGCTGGAAAGATTAGCGACATTCTAGTAAGAGCCATGTCACGTCGCAATGGAGGCATGTACGAACCGGAATTCCGTCTCATCATGGCGGCTCCTATCTTGATTACGACTAGTATCGGCCTTATGGGCTTTGGGTGGTCAGCGGAGGAGAAGGATAGCTGGATTGTGCCCACTGTCTTCTTCGGCATCGTGTCGTTTGGCTGTTCACTTGGTTCGACTACATCCATCACGTTCTGCGTTGACAGTTACCGTCAGTACGCCGGCGAAGCCCTGGTCACGCTCAACTTCACCAAGAATATCGCGCACGGTCTCGTCTTTAGTCTTTTCGTCTCGCACTGGCTTGAAAAGGACGGCTCAAAGATGGTATACATCTGGATCGGTGTTATCCAGTGCATTGTTTGTCTGCTCTCGATACCCATGTACATCTATGGGAAGCGGGCTCGCATGTGGACAGCAAGAAAGAATTTCATGGAGAAGTTCTGAGTACTAAGCTATACAGTAATGAACAAGTTCCTCCTACATCTCCTTAGTCTCTACTCCAGCTTTACTGTGACTGTGGTCCATCTCAGGGAGAACTCCCTCCACTGCGGCCACGCGTCTGGCATTGATCAAATCAAGATCAATCTTTGGTCCAGTAAAAGTGCCTCGCTTGGTTGTAAACCAGAGCGCAATGACAAAGCCTATTAGGCCCGTGCAAACAACTGAGACATAGCTCATGTTTTGTGGTGTGACAGGCATAGACGTAGGAAAACAATACAAGATATCGAGGAAAACCACCCAGGCAACAGAAATACCGTTGATGAGAGCGCCGTATTTGCCCAGGCTGAAGTATCGCAGAGGCAAAACGCGGTCTCGTCCTCTGTAGAGAACGACCGCTTGGGGAATTACGCATGAGGTTTGGAGAAAGATGATGGCTGCGCTGACCATTGCTGAGAAAGCAGTCGAAGAGCCGAGAAAGATGAGACCATATAACTTCAAGATTATTAATAACACGTTTTAAGACATAAGGAGTCTAGTGATGCTTACCGTGATGAACGTGGCAGAGAGAAGGAGCGCGTTGACCGGGACTTGAAAGACAGGATGAACCTGCTCCCAGAAATGGGAATAAGGCAGAGCACCATCACGAGAAACAGCCCACAGCGTTCGTGACGACGTCGTAGCTATTAGCGTTAGTGTACGAAACTTCGAGGCAACAAATTGCTTACCATTGGCAACCAAGTTGGCAAAGAAACAGAAGGCAAACACGGCCATCAAAATCGAGGCTGCGGGTCGTGATCCAGTGCCTTGGTAGTAAATCTCAAACAAGGGGAGGCCGGTGGCAGTGGTGAGAACCGCCTTGATGTCTGTGGTCGCATACATCAGAGACGTAGCGAACGGGAACGCTGTGAGCAGTCCCATCAACAGCGGGTAGATCATGACCCTAGGCACATTCTTTGCCGGATTGGGGATCTCTTCGCACATGTGAGCACCGCAATCGCTGCCCAAGAAGGAATAGACGGCGTTGCCAACAGCTAGCATGAAGGCAAAGCCGTCGCTTGACCAGCCGCTGCCGTTTGTGGTATCAGTAAAGATCCATTCTGCTGACGCGTGATTCTTGGCAACAACAAAGAGGGTGATTGTCGTTGCGCTGAGAGTTACAGCAGACAAGACGAAGATCATCTGGTTAAAGAGAGGGATCCACTTGGACATCAAGATGTTGATGGCGGTGGCGATCCAGATGAGGGCAACGTAGATGAGGTATTGATGCCAGTGCTGAGGCTCCCACTCCGGTTCCCATGCAACGACGATGTCGAGGATCATGGATGACACAAAGTTGGAGACTGAGCTTGAGGCGAGCCACCAGCCAATGACACTCATCCAGCCGTTCCTAGGGTCGTACATGTTAGCTACCTATACAGCGACAAGAATTCGTCCGAGGTTGCTGTAGCTTACAGATAGGATGCAAAAGGCTTGTGATCATCTCGAGCTACCATGAACGACCAGTAGTACTGTGCACCTGCAACAGGATAGGCTGATGCAAGTTCTGCCATACCAAGCGTAACGATGGTGGTCATGAATCCAGCGATGGGAAGCGACCAGAGCGTCCCAGCTGATGATGCTTCGGTCAAGCTAATCCCGATCGAGGAGCCTGTGCCAAGCCAAGTGCAGGTAAGAGTGAATGACAGCGCACCCAAAGACCAGAACGAGAACCGACGGGGCATAGCCTGCTTGTAACCAGCCGCCTCAAGCTCTAGGGCATCGGCATTGGCCTGGCTGTTGACAGGAGCCCCGCCATGGGCCTCGATGGAGTCTGCCGCCATGTTCAAGAGCTCGTACTGGGCTGTGTGATTATTTGGCAGAAATCTGTTGAAGAGCTTGACGGGAAAGGTGACGATGTGTTTGGGAAGCCGAAACATGGGGTCGAAATTGGGATATTCCCGGGTTTTTTAAACAAAGGATGCTGGCTCTCAATTGACCCCCCAAAATTGAAATCTCTGCATGGGAAGGCTGGAAAAAGGACGGCAGACGATCGCCTGCGCCGTGGAGAGCTGAAGCTGCGAGCTGCCGCCTCTGCAAGCTGGGTATTGGTCACGAGGTGTCTCACTTGGGTAGCACAGGGAGGGCGCGATAACAAAGGGTTTATGAATTCCCTGGTTAGGAAGGAGAGACACGGGCCAGATTTGTACTAGCGCTTCATTCCAGGCCCAAGCCACAAGCATCAGCGGTTGATAAGAGCCGTGTTGGTTTGTCTAATTTGATGCGCCCAGAGCAGCCAGCCACGACCTAATGTCACCAATTGGAGCTATCGAGATGTGAGGGTGCATTCGGCTCAAATATGAGCCGATTCTACCGCTATGTCGAACCAAATGTGGTTTAAAGCACTGCTATAGAGCTTGACAGGCCCAACAACAGTTGCAACTTCTCCTTCCAACTATGGTATCTTGCAATGAATAGAAATGTTTGCTTTTTCATCCGAGAAGCAGCTCCTGAACCATCCAGTTGCCCTGTTGGGGCCTCTCCCTATTCTCGTGGCTGGTTTTGACTCCCCACCAGTATGTATCCCTCGTGGCTTCGTCCCAATCATTCCAAACATCCTCCAGAAGCACAGTTACTGTCTCAAACTGGTAAAAGTGAATCTCATTGCTCCAGTGTTGGCAATATTGACGCACAAAGCCTCGGTTGAAGTAATCTCCGACTTCCGAGGCACCTAAGAAGACGGGTAGAAGCAGCTGCTTCTGCACAGGGTCAGTGGGCGGTATGCACCGAACACTATCGAGGATTACACGAGCATGATGATCAATTGCTTGAAGGCCTGACGGGTCCTGTTTTGGCGTGAAAACTCGCGCGACGTAGAGCAAGATCGCATGCCTCCATGCTTCGATGCAGTGGAAGCGATTTCGCCTCGCATTCACATCTGCATCAGTTTCGTCAGTATAGTAGATGTTGGCATCTTCGTAGTTGATGTAGCTCTTGACTTGGTCAACGATGGAATCCACAGGGAGCCTGTTGAAAATGGTCCACTCCATGTTGACGGTTCGTTCGTATACGCATGCCAATTTCGCCAGTCGGAACATGGCTCTCACGAATTCGCCAGGGCATCCGTTGAGTGTGAAGAATGACCAACCGTCGGTGTCATCGTAGGCAGCCAAAGTCTCCAGATAGGCCGCAGGAAGACGTGGTTCTCTTCGTGAGATGAGGGAAGCGGTGACATCCCACCTGAGATAGTCAGAAAGCAGAGCTCATAGACATCACGCCAAACTCACCAGATAAGCATTGCCAACTGTGCACGGAGGCGCGGGCTCTGTTGGGATGTCTCTACTGCCGAGCTCTCTTGCAGCAGCTTGTGGGCTCCCCGT
Organism: Fusarium decemcellulare; assembly: GCA_013266205.1. Taxonomy (NCBI): domain Eukaryota; kingdom Fungi; phylum Ascomycota; class Sordariomycetes; order Hypocreales; family Nectriaceae; genus Fusarium; species Fusarium decemcellulare. The sequence continues at coordinate 23,921 of JAAGWO010000667.1, forward strand.
AGGTGCATATCGCACATGCCGTATGCTGATTGGGTAGACTACACAGACAGACGAGTTAGAGAGTGACTGAAACCTATATGGGGGCCCTTTACCTCGATATTGATCAATATGAGAAGTGTGTCGAGTAGAGGGGAGAAGTTGCAATGGCCTAGTGCGGTGCTAAACAAGCGAATAGCGGTAGACCAATGCTTTTGCATTTCGTCCATGAGACTGGAGCAGTTCCTCATCTTGGCTAGGTGATGTGAGGATATCGCCAGTACCGCGTGTAATAGAAATGTGAAGCTCTCAGTGAAATCCGTGCGGACTCGGAACGGGTTGGTTGGGCAATCTTGACTTAAGGGCACAACACAAAACTGCTCATTGTCTTGATGATGTCAGCGTGAGAGTCTTAAACATGCAGAGGACAATGGGTAAAATATGAAGAGGGAGACTGACACATATTGAGCACTGATTGATATTTGTGAGCTAGGTTTTGATAAGTAACCTGGAGGGGTTGTGGATGCCCAATATCGAGTGCGTCCCCGTCATCGTCACTCTTGGTTGGTTCCAGAACTTCAGGATGGCTAGCAGAAGCATAAACAAGCTCAGCAGAGTCATCGTAAGTCGGTAAGCCAAGCGTGAGGTCGAATGGAAGAAGCGAGGTTTCAAGTTCAAGGGGTTGCGCGACAGACTCAGTGGGCTGGGAACAGTCTGAAGTATTGGTGATGGTGAAATCAGCATCCAGTGTATCTATACAGAATATTTAGTTTAAAGAGCTTGGATCCTATGGACGCAGCGATCAAGTTACCCAATAGCATGTCCAAGGCATCGTTGCTTGAACCTATCGAAGACTCGGAGCTTGCAGGCCTGCACGTGTCGCCGGCATGTGAGACAGTTCCTTCTAGCCCGTTCAATTGCCACGTAGAGAACGAGGCTGAAGCCTTCAACATCTCCTCGAAGCCAGTAGAATTACTCTTGGACTCTTTAGGTTGGCGCTTTCTGGTCGGGCGACCACGCACAAACTTAAAACGATGGTCATCTCGCGTCCGCGGCTGCTGCTGTCGATTGGAGGATCTATCCGGGACTACAGGGTCTTTCCACATGAGGTTCATGGCGAAACCGCCGCATTTCCGTCGGTCTGATAAACATGTGCCGCATTGGGGGCGCTTGCGGTCGCATTTCTGCTTGAGCTCTGTGCATGTGTGACAGTCAATCTTGGCGAATCCCAGCGAATTAGTCCGGTGACTGGGTTCTTTTGCCTGAGACTGGCGTGGTTTTGCCGACATAGTGTGAGAGACAATCACTATGGGCGAGGCTGATATGCTGGAGCGAGGATACCGACGAGAGGATGCAAGGGTGAGGAGGGACCCCGGCACGAGGTGACGTGAGGGGAAGCCTTTGTCCGCGCCCGAGTCAAGATTGCCACCAGATAGCGCCAATAATCTGAGGAACCCCGCATTTGACAGGCGGAGGCTTGGATCTGATCTCGGAGCCAACCTCTCGGAAGCCTCGTCCGATCGGGCTATCTTGGCTAGATCACGTAGTATCAAAGTCAAAACTCCGAGATGCCGTTTGATTCATCCCAACATCTTGGTATCTAACTTACTTACAACCATTTTACCAACCTATTGCCCGCTCACAGTTTTGATCGTGGGCCCAGAGCCTCCTCCACCAGCGCCACAGCTGCTTGAGCGCAGCCGTATGAGGACTGGTAGCCGGCACCACCGGCTCCATAGTTGTGCACGACCCAGACACCATCGATGCGCTCCTTTTCGATCCTGGTGCCTCCCTCTCGAACAGGTCGGAGGCCGACACCATGACGGATAATGTCAAGATGCTCGATACCCTTGCCACCTGTCAAAGATGGACACAGCTTGACTGCCCGGTTCATAATTCGAATCGCCAGATTGGGGTCTGGCTGTGAATCCCAGTTACCCAGTTGATACGAGCCGCCGATGATGGTGCCGCCGCCCGCAGCTCTTGTCATGACATAACAAGCTTCGCTGTCTCCGTCGTCTGTTCCTGAAATGTCCAACATCCGGTCTGCGACATTTCGGACAACGACAATTTGTCCTCGGGCGGGGACGACCTTCTTGTCCTCCACTCCGCCTAATTTGGATGCCATCAACCCAGTAGCATTAATGACAAGGTCAACCTTTCCAGACGGATGGACTCCTGGGCGAGACGCGTCAGAGATGTGGTTGAAAATTGCGCGCTTGAAGACGACGCCATTCTTCAGGCATTGAGAGACGAGCCAGGGTAGATAGATGGCTGTATTGATGCAAACTGATGTGAACGAGGTTGCTGAGTCGATTCCGGGATTAAGTGTCTCTTTAGGCAATACACGAAACTTGCAAATTCAGAGTCAGTAGGGCATCGATACAGACGACAATGGATGAAGGCTCACACTTGGTAAAATGTCCTTGAACCATGGGCTTGGTGAAAGCAGCTCAGCAAACCAGTTGGCAGTGGCCGAGCCTACATCTTTGGTTCGACTATAAATCTCACATTCTTCAAAACAGTCAGCAGCTGTACAAGCAAATGGCCGTGTCGACCTGCCTTGGAAATGCACGCCTGCTTCTGGGTGGTTCTGAGCAAGGTCGGCCAGAGGGGCCCAAGTATTCTTGTCCCACTCGGCGGCGTTTGTGCCACGGACTGACACACTGCAAAATATTAGTATCAATGACTCAACGTGGAACCCAAATACTCACGGCATGTAGTTAGCACCCGCCCAGGGAGACGCGTATTCTATGTCATAGTCTCCCGGCATGTGCTTTGCTGCGACGACAATCTTGTACCTCTTGTCCTTTGACAGTAGCAGGGCAGTCGTCAAGCCAGCGACGCCGGCACTATAACAAAAAGTGTCAGAGAAAGCAATTGAGTGATAATCAGGCACCTGAGGCTTACCCAATGACAACAATATTTTGCTGCGGCATTTTGGCGATCTCGGAGTCTTTTTCCTCCAACCAAGTCAGATGTCTGAAGCGTATCGAGACAGCGAGGCCGTTACTGGCTTTAGTATAAACCAAGATGTCTGGTCAAACCGCCAAAAAGCCTCCCAGTATCACGAGGCCTTTGTCTGGAAGAGCGGTGGAGAGGTTGTGCGGCCTTATCTCTGGGCCATGTGACTCGTGATTGCTGGCGGCTTTCGTCGGTTGTGGGGATAACTTTGTTCTCCACGAACCCCATCCCGGAACCGCCCGGTTTGGCAAGTGGGACGTCAATGGATTTCCTCTTTCAGGGTTTCCCGTTCTAGTAGGCAAGATGGATTGGAGTCGTCATATCACGATGTTGAGAGTCGTGGTTCTTATCGCGATGCAGGATATAAATCCACCCCCGGTCTGCATGGATTGTTCTCATCAAGCACTTTCTACAGCATCATTCTTCTCAATACCTCGACTTTTACTCACTTACTCAACCCTTTGCCATCACATTTGAACAATCGCAGTTCCCCCAGACTACACCATGGCTACTATGCAGAAGGAGTTCACAGCCTATCAGGCTAGATTCGAGGAGCTGAAGAAGAGCGACAACCCTTATGGTCGGGGTATCGCTTGGGTGCAGGGCGAGCTCGTCCCTCTCCACGAGGCGCGCATTCCTCTTCTGGATCAGGGCTTCCTCCACAGCGATCTCACATACGATGTCCCAGCCGTTTGGGACGGCAAGATCTTCCGTCTTGATGATCACATCGCAAGACTCGATGCCAGCTGCAAGAAGATCCGCCTCCAAATGCCAATGTCGCACGAAGCCATGAAGCAAACACTCTGCGACATGCTGGCCAAGAGCGGCATCCGCGACGCCTTCATTCAGCTCATCGTCACCCGAGGCATCAAGGGCGTTCGCGAGTCTGAGCCGCACGAGCAAGTCAACACCTTGTACATGTTCATCCAGCCATACGTCTGGGTCATGGAGCCCGAGATGCAGTTGACGGGCGGCCACGCCATCGTCGCCCGCACAGTTCGCCGCACGCCACCTGGCTCGATCGACCCAACAGTCAAGAACCATCAGTGGGGCGACTTGACTCGTGCCATGCACGAGGCTCGCGATCGCGGTGCCAAGTATCCCTTCCTCACCGATGGCGACACAAACCTTACCGAGGGATCCGGCTTCAACATGTGCTTCATCAAGGACGGCAAGCTGTACACCGCCGACCGGGGTGTTTTGGAAGGCATCACGCGCAAGAGTGTGTTTGATGTCGCGAGGGCCAACAACATTGAGATTCGATGCGAGACTGTTCCTGTGGCCATTGCGTACGAGGCCGACGAGATCTTTATGTGTACTACTGCTGGCGGTGTCATGCCCATCACAACTCTGGATGGAGCACCCGTCAAGGATGGCAAGATCGGTCCCATCACGAGGACGATCTGGGATGGCTACTGGGCTATGCACTATGACCCTGCTTATACTATTACTGTCAAGTACGACTAGTTGGTTTGCTTTGGGGGTCTCGGTTGGAGGTGTTCTTGATTTAGCTTGCATTACTACAGCCCATCATGAATATGATATGATATTACAATGCCATGATATTAATTCCACTTGTCCCGTTTGAAAGCTTTCAACATTGTGATAACGACACTCAACACCGTCATAGAACTTTACATAAGAATAGCTGGCGCTATGTGAGTAACACACAAATTAGATACACCCCATTCTACAAACTACATTAACTAAACCTCTTTCTTACATCAATACTCAAGGCTTTGATACAAGTGCACAAGCGGCATATGCACATGGCCTGATCTAACAGATGATGGTTCAAACATGTAATTCATTTTTTGATACTATACTGCAAGAGTGACTCGACCATCCTTATAATACCATAAAAATTCTCTACATGACGAACTAGGCCCCCATATGGGGGTGCAGCCGGATTAATGCTGCATATTCAGATTGTGACTCGAAGCTGCAAACACCCAGTACCTCTTCGATGAGAACCTCCTTAAGGATTTACCCCAGAATATCATGAGCAAAAACGTAGAGGTGCAAGCGAGAGATAGCAAGGACACAGATATGAAACAGTCTCGCAAGCCCATGGCCTCAATCCAGGGCGTGATTGCATAACTAAACGCAAAACCCAATGTATTGCGAACTATCATAATTGAGACAAACGATTCTCCTGCAATCTCTTTGAAACAATCGACTGCGTAGGAAAGTGAGATGGCACTAGCACAGACGACGCCGAATGTGGTGATCCCAATGCCCACAATGAGAACCATATAATGGGCTTCGAAGCTTGCGCCAACTCCCCACATCACCAGTCCACCTGTAGACATAAGTGCGGATACCGATAATCCCCAGAGTCTATGTTCTGGTTCCCGGATACCGTTATTACGCCGTGCGAGCCTCAAGGCGATCGAGTCGGCCATATTGCCCGCCCAGATAGTTGCAATGCCGCCGAAGACGAGCGGCGACAGGTAAGCAACACCAACCATGGTGGGTGGAAAGCTGTATGGCTCAGACCCCAAGATCATTGAAATCGTTGCGTTGATGACACTATACCAGGCAATGTTCGTGCCGTATAGCAGGCCGGCCCAGAGAATGTTGGGGAAGAGCACGATGATTTTGAGCGACATCCAGCTCTTGAGTAACATTTGCTTCTTTGTTGGACGACCGGGCATCCTGGTGACCAGACCAAGCTTTCTCAAGCGCGACTTTGGTGACTGGATCTCTTGTCGGCTCTGATCAGTCTCTTGACGCTGCTCAGTGTCGGCTTGGGTAGTCGCAAATTTCGACATCGTTGGTTCCGCCCCTTCCATGGTTTCGCGGAAGTAGATAGTGTCTTCTGTGAATAAGAACATGATGATTGAGCAGATAACCATTAGTATTGTCGAGAAGTACATGACCCAACGCCAATCCATGCCATCGGCAATGAATCCCGCAAAGAATGGCGCCAAGAAATTTGAGCCGAAGAGAATAAATGCGTATAATGCCATATATCTCCCACGCTCGTGGGCGAAGAAGAGATCCGACACAGATACCTCCGGTAGTGATTCCACCGGGGAACAGAAGAGCCCGAGAAGGATTCGGTGGGCGTACCACTGACCAGCTCCGTGAGAAAACGGGGTCCATAAGACGGGTCCAGTAGACAAGACGATTGTGGTGATGTACACAACCCGTCGGCCATATGTCAAAGCGATAGGTTGCCATAGAAGGCAGCCCCAGCCTTGCATGAGCTGCATGAAGCCTGTGCCAGAATTGAGCTGGCCAATGGAGACTTTCTGCGACTCAGAGATGGGACTGAGGATTGAATATTGGGCGGCGGTGCAGATGCCAATGGCGAATGTATACAGATACACCATGCTAACAGCAACTTTCTTCCGCGATCGACGCCAATTAAGAGGGTCTTCTGGATCTAGGCTGGGCTGCGGATGGAGAATAATGTCTCCGTGGTGGGCGTGGCGTTGTTCGCCAGACCCTTCGCGATCAAAGAGGAGGATCGTACCAGGCACATCTTCGTGATCAAAAGACGCCATTGAAAAGACGAAGATAGCTTGAATCAATCAATTGAACGAGATGCGGGAAATCTGGGGATGCACGATAGGTCAAAACTTGACTGAGCTTTCTTTCAAAGCCGAGCGGCTTTTTATAATTGATGATCTTCGCACGAGCCATAATAGCGACACTACTAGGCTAGGGAACTCCCAAGAGCGATCGATTAATCTGGGGTAACAGAAAGTTCCCCAGAATTCGTGGAGATAAGACGACTCAATGCTACCCGGGGTTATGAATGACAAGCCGACTTCGGCAAGGATCTGACGATGAGTTCTTCTTAGTACGGAAGGATTTGCTGCACACCACTTGAAATCAAGAGGTCTTTATACAGGCCCCTGTCGCTAAGTGCTTGGCCATCTTGGCTCAGTAGATCATCCCTTCCGCTTCCTAAGAAGGTAATTCCTAAAAGGGCAGAAGTAAGAACCTTCATATATGATCAGAAACGACAACCACGTTTTTGCGCTTGCTATCAATGCATTTACGCCGGCTATCGGCCTGTGTTGAGACAGACATGTTCGGACGAGGCGAGCTGGACTGGCTCTGGATATGTGCTATCAAGACGTAAATGGCGGCGACCCCGAAGAACGCCTTGCCACGTTGTCATAGACTTTCTGCAGCCCCCACGCCTACGAAGCAGTTGAACAAAGGGGTGGCAGCTGATGGACCAAACTTTCAAATCGTTAGCTAGTATATCGGGGCCTGTATTTATCCAACCTACCTTCACTCGCTTCCTATCAAATAGCCCCGCTTCGCCATGTCCATAGTAGGAAATACGGTCGTCGGGGACACGATCATCGGGTCGGAGGCATGCATGTTGCCCACACCGGTAACTGTCGATGTTACACTACCGCAAGCCATGTCTCATAGCAATCAGCCAGGTTCGATTTTCCCTTATCGAGAAGGTAAGAACCTCCGACCACTCACCAAGAACTAACCCCGCTTGCGCCCAAATCTTAGCCGCCACGTTTCCACGCCTCGTTTACTTATACACGCTCATTTTTGGCCTAGACTCTAGTTAGCTCTGTCTACCTCGCTATCGCCAACTCGTAACTGTCATTTCTTAACGATTTTCTTCAACCTTCCACTTATAGCTCATCATGGTTACTGGTAGTAGTCATTTTGATGATGTTGAGATATCGATAGGGAGTACCCTGCCAGACGAGTTCCGCAATGAGGACGAGGTTATCGGCTATGTCGAACCTTGGATCGCTTCGCCTGGAGAAGAGATTTCGGTAAAAGTAAGTAAACTGACTGCCCCCTCACAAGGCGGTGCTTATTGCAATTCACAGGTCTCCAGTACTATCCCAAAGTACACATGGTCCCTTGTTAGACTCATCCAAGGACTAGACCATCCTAAAGCACCCGCAGTGAAAGAAGAAGTGATTTCAGTCCCTAGCTCCGGCCATGACGTTATCAACGGCGGCTACAAGAAAGCTCATTGCGGCTCATATGCCCTTATCGAGTCATGGAAGAACACGCAGAGATCTCAGATCAAGGGGCTGCGATTTACTTGCTTCGTGCAACCTTGGCTTCTTGACACGGACCAAGACCAAGTGTTGATGTCTACTCTTGACGCGTCACAGGCATTGGGGATTGCCTTGTTGCTTCGCAAACCGGGCCAACTATGCATATACGTTGGGAATGGCCAGTCCATTGACAGCTACGATACGGGAATTGACCTTCGACGTTGGCGCTGGGCAGAAGTTGACCTGCAAATTGACAGTGATGGGCTGGCATTGCAGGTGAATCATCGCCAACGTTTGGTAGAGGTCACTCCTGGGCCGTCTGCCTTTTCCAAGAAACTCGATCGTTTGCCGGTATTGAACGGCAGTCAGTCACTGCTGCTGGCGGCAGGTTGCTTTTCCAACGAACTCCTTCCTGCGGATAGCCCGAGTTGCATCTTCAATGGCCGACTAGACTCGCCCCATCTTCAGATCTCTTTTGACGGTTCTTCTTTCACCACATGGGCCAGATACGACTTTTCTCTCGACATCCCGACCGACAGGATTACCGACACATCACTCAACGCAAACCATGGCATCTTGGTCAATGCTCCCACAAGAGCAATCAAAGGGCACGATTGGGATGGATCTGAGTCAGACTGGACTAAAGCCAAGTATGGCTACGGCGCCATTCATTTTCACGAGGATGACCTTGATGACGCTTCTTGGTCGACCGACTTCACCATCAAGATACCCATCGACGTACCATCTGGCGCTTATGCCGTTGCGGTCAAGGGTGTTGACCGTGAGGATGTCGTTGACAAGATTACGTTCTTCGTACGACCGCACCATGATTCATGTACGCCGCATCCACGGGTTGCAATGGTTCTTTCTACATTCACCTATCTAGCGTATGCAAATGAGCACATGTTCGATGAGAGCCGCGACTCGAAAATGGTACTTGCGGGTGGAGTCCACATCAGAAAGGACGCTGACTGGCGGCGTGTGGTACGACGTAGCGACTTGGGATGCTCGCTCTACGATGTTCACCGCGATGGATCTGGCAATGTCTTCACATCTTCCAAACGGCCCATCCTCAACATTCGGCCCGGTTACGTGAATTGGGCTTTTCACCGGCCTCGCGAGTTCAGTGCCGATCAGTTCATGATTGGGTTACTAGAGGAACGTCTTGGTCGTCGTGGATACGACGTCTTGACGGATCACGACCTGCACCTAAGAGGAGTTAATGCTCTGCAAGGATATGATGTCGTTCTCACAGGATGTCATCCAGAGTATCCTAGCCTTGAAAGCCTCAACGCATATGCCGCGTTCGCCAAGAGAGGAGGCAATATCATGTATCTGGGTGGGAACGGCTTCTATTGGTGCTCTGTAACAGACCCGAGTCGCCCGCACAGAATGGAGGTGAGGCGAGGAGATCAGGGGTGTCGATCTTTTGGTTTGCCCGCTGGTGAGCGCATGCATTCACTGAATGGCGCCCAGGGCGGCCTGTGGAGAGGCAGAGGGAGAAATCCTCAGTCGTTATTCGGAATCGGCAGCTGCGCATGTGGTAACGGGCCTGGTGTTCCTTACCAGTTTTCCAACGACATTGTCCGGTCTTCAGACTTTGCCTGGCTTTTCGAAGGCCTTGAAAGAGACGATAACGAGGGTATTCCTTTGCTGGGTATTGAAGGTTTTGGAGGCGGAGCATCTGGTGACGAGATTGACCGTCTAGATTTCGGCCTCGGGACACCTGCGAATGCGGTCCTTTTGGCCACCAGCACCGGGCATGATGACTCGTTTGGGCTGTTCAATGAAGAGAGCATGTACCCGATGGTAAACACTACAGGCACGAACTGTGACAAGATACGTAGCGACATGGTTATATACGAAACAAATGAAGGTGGAAGCGTGTTTAGTGTCGGGAGCATTAACTGGTATTGCTCACTGGGCTGGAACAAGTACGAAAACAACGTGGCTAGGTTGACCTGGAACGTGGTCAAGGAATTTCTCAAGAGAAGCCAATCGAGAGACTCGGTGGTCTAAGGACAAGTTCAAGCTAGGTAGCTCTTAGGAACTCAGATCCGTAATTGAGCGTCGGAATGTGTTGTAACTCATACCTATGCTGTGCTGGTGGAACTAGGTATACAGTCTATAGTAACCTGCCAATGCTCCAACACTTTTTCCTCATCACGTCCTCAGTCCTTCCAGGCCACTTCAAGGTCCTTAAAGGTAGCAGTGAAGGGCTCACCCGTGCCCGGCTTCGCAGCATAGGCTTGCACGTGAACCTCCCAATCCTCCTCATCGCCAAAAGGCCAGTTGATCTCTCGCAGAGGCACTTTGTGATCACCGTCGACCTGGTACACCCAAAGACTATGCCCGTGCTCATCAATGTGCTTTTCCACAAGAACAGTGATCCATGTTTCGTTGTTCTTGTAAGAACCCGAGGATATTGTGACCGGTGCAATGCTCCAGTCTGACCAGGCATCGGTGCCCACGGTGCCGATCCGTGGCGTATCACGATAATACTCAATGCCGGTCTTAATCCATTTCGGAGGGATATCGGGGGTCGTTCCAGCCTGACGAAGTGCCAAGATTAGACCCGCTTGGTCGTAGCGCTCTTGGCACGGCAACTTGAACGTCAGGCTGGCCGACTTGAATTTGCTGAGGGAATTGGTGGTTTTAACACCCTCTGGGGCATACATGGGCGCTAGCGATACAAATCAGCTACAACACTATGACATGAAGAAGCTGACATTCACGAACCGCTGTATACATCGCAGGACGGGGGCTTGCGCCAGGTATCAGTCCCCGGCTTGGCCTCGATGGTGAACTCTGTCATCTCGGCGATCGTTAACTTGTCGAAGCTATTAGGTGATGGGCGTGGTCGTTCAAGCAGATACAAGAATCTCGAGGCTTCTGACTGGTGGGTTGGTCCCAAGATTTTGGCAATGCTACGAAAACAAGAACCCCTCGTCGTCCCTTGTTTTGATCGTGACTGGGGAATGGAATGTGCTGGTGACGTCAGGTGATCAAGCTGCAGGCGGCACACAGTCTAGACCAATCGCTTAGCGCATCGACAGCCGATTGTGTGATTGCCAGATTTGGCAGGTGGGACGATTTGATCAACTGACGAATCATCATTCAACATCCCCAGCGGAGTTTAAGCACCGCCCTCCGTTCTGTTCTCATGCATCAAGAACAAATGAGGGGTCACTCTTCCTTAGAAGGGAAGTACCGTATCAACTCAGCAAGCTGGGTAGAGCCTGTGGGCCTCTCTACCCCTCTTCGATGCCTCTGAGTGGTTGATCAGAAGCCACCTGCAACGGTTTAAATGTGGATTGACCTATAGGATCATAGAGGACACGGATTCAAAGACCCACAGGCCCTACCCAGATTGCTGAGTTGATACGGTATCTATAGTTAGATTTCGGGCCGAATGAATGCTACTGGAAAAGGAAGAAGTAGGTCAATGTCCTTCATATAGATTCTATAAGCCGACACTGGGTTTTGTCTTGGCCGGAATTTTGAGTAAAATCTGCCATTTGAGTAACGCTATACAATTGGTACGTCAAGATTCATAAACGGCTACGCAGGTATTAAAATGATCATTTAAACTCGGGATTAGTCTACTGACCTAATGGGAATTAGTAAGAAAAATTAATAGCGTCCTTAAGCCAGAGTCAAAGCCATATCGACGTATTAATGTTCCAAATCGACAGACTACAGGGTAAGCTCCGTTGCAACATTCGGGCACCATTCTTAGATCCTAGTTACGTTGTGTTCCGCTACTATCACGGTGTAAATATGTTACTACACTGTAAAGTGTTTGCTATACAGTGCATGCTCGTAAATACGGGTAGCAAACTTGATGAAGTCGCCTATAAAACACGGTTGCTTGATGATTCTTAGTACCATACATGGTGGCCTATGTTTTCGGATTTATATTGCAGTCAGCGTCACATATCACCCTTACTTAAAGATTGTACGTGAATTACAGCCCGTGGTTTACTCATCTTAAGATAGCGAACTTAGTAGAGAGACTGGTTTTCCAAACTCAACTCGTAGTAGCCCTTGCTAGCAGCTGTTCATCAATCTCCAAGTCTTGCAACAAGCTCTAGTATTTTTATTTAATTATTTCCCATTTCTTGCTACTACAATCATAGCTATGCATTGCCATCTACTTTCTCTTATTTAAGAATACCTGATACGGGGCCTCATACTCTATCCCCGGCATAAAAGTTCCCTCAAACTTGGGTCGGGGCTTGCTCAACACTTTGTCCTGAAGTCTCTTAGAGGACTCGAGGAAACGCGCCTTGATGTCTTAGATGTCTGTGTCAGGAAGCGTGAGCTTGCCATAGCGCTTCCTCCATTGCCCGCCAACCATAACAGCCTCGATATCGCTGGGGTGCGAATGCATTACAATGGCCGCTATCGGATCGCTCCAGCCCAGCAAGTTATAGGAATCGCCGTTGTACGCTGTCGGGGTGGGGTCGGTTCCCCACAGCTGCTCGGATTAAGGCGTCGTGGAGATGTAGACGTCCTTCTGTCGCATGAGTTGTGTTTCGTCGAAAACATCCAATGATGCGTGGGATAACACGAACGGCGTCTTGGAGTTGTCAAATGCTCCCAGCCTGTCCAGTCTTCCCAGAGTGCTCATTGTGTAGTACGGCCCCGAGAAATGGCTCGTTACAACAGCGGCATCGCCCGACCTAGGTAGTCCAAGTCAAACCATGTCTAGTGTCTGGCACAATAACGAACTGAGAACTCACCTAATGAGGTTGACCACGGCGTGAGTGGTCTCAGACTCAAAGCGCCAGCCGTCATAACCGATCCCAAGATAAACATTGGAATCGGCCAACTTTGGTTCCTTGCGGAGCTCGTTAAACATGTTGATTTGTTCCATCATCCCAGGGAAATCCTTCCGAGAGCGTGAGTAGTCCTGAATAGCAAACGCAAACCAGGCTCTCAAACCCGTCTCGAGGCTTCCACGGAGATATGCATCGGCCGTTTCTTGGTTGAATGATGCCATGGCATGTTCCAGCACCGAAGTTGTTCCTGCATCCAACATCTCGTACTGGCTGAATAAGTGGCCCAAATACACATCTTCGGGAGTGAAGTCGTTGTAGCGGGTCCCCGCCCACCCATATCAAACGAAGAACTCGGCGATGTGGCTATCGGCCGCGAGGGTCTTGTAGGCAGTTTGCCAACCATGATGGTGAGTATCGACGAAACTTGGAGAAACGATTTTGCCCCTGGCGTCGACTCTCTCTGCATCGTCGGGAATGATTTCATCCTCGTCGGTTGGGAAGATGGCTGCGATGGTGTCTCCGGCAATCAAGACAGAGGTGTTAGGCAGCGACTTGAAAGAGTCAACATCTTCGTCATACACAATCACAGTCACTCCTTCAATCAGAGTATAATGTGTCATGTTAGCTTCTGGCGAGGCTGATCAGACATATGGGTTCGGGCGCAGTAATGATGAAGGCAAGTTAGTGGTTGCACTGTTGATGACCGTACACAGATATTTATACCCCTTGTCGTAACATCACAATTCTCGTTATTTGCCTTCGTATCGGTCTGGGCGCCATTTGAGTTCATGAATCAGAATCTAGGCTAGGGTTGGGCTCGGCCTCGGTCCTTGTTACGCGCCGAGCGTATCTCGTTTCGCATCACGACATTAGCGTCGGCTTCGGCGGCTAGTAAAGGTCGGGACTGGGATCAAGCATGGTACCTAGACATTGCTACACCACTGATTTGTGTAGCATCGCTGTTCGTTTAGACACTCTCATAAGCATTTGTCAGACTGAAGCGAGCGATTCTATTTATGTCGACATCCAATTGCATAGATACACATTAGTACAGTAGCTATAGTCGCACACCACCCATGTCCAGTTCAGTAGGGGTATCGTTCAATCTACAGAGGTAAACAATGACATCAGAATCTATTCTCCTTCGTATGCGTCCTCTATTGGCCTTGCATTGCGAGCTTGCATCACCACCCAGCCTCTCATCTCATCCGTCTGGAGGGTTAATACAACTCACCTGCAGCGGTGAAACACCTATTCTATACAGCAGTTGTAGGTCCTTCAGCACTACTCGGCCGCTTTGACAAGTCTATTAGTACGTACGGATCATTCACGAGCATGCAAACGGGAACTTACCAATAGTCCAGGTGACCGAGGCATTATCACCACCACCACCGGAGCGCGTAATGGTGTAGCCAGACGGGGCCTTTTCATCGTAGCTATTCGAACCATGCCAAGGATTATCAAACATGAAGTGGAATGTACCAGCAGAGCTTGAGTATCTCAGCTCTCCTTCGTCGCCGGTCATGATCCCATCAGATTCTGCCTCCATGTTTCCCTGGTCTTGTGAAGAGATGGTAAGAACTGGGCCAAGGCCATCGGACCAGATGCCGTGGCTAAGCTCGCTGACCTCGATGTTAAGATCAAGAGAAGTCTCGTTGATGATGGTAATATTGGTCGAACGAGCTGGCATGATGGCTGTGAGTAATATGATTTACTAGTGCAGGTGTAGAAGTGGAGGTGAAATGGTAAAAGGGATTGTGAGTAACTGAGACGGAGTGCGCAATGAACCCTTCTTAAATACCCATTTCTCACATCGGTTACGATGGCCACCTCTGGAGTCTTTGACTGGCGTGGAGTGACGGGGAAGCAGGCAGGTAAGCCAGTCTCGAACATGCGGGGTTCTAGATTCCATCGGGCGAGGATCTCTGCTTCTACGTATGTATAGGTGATCTTAGACTGTTGGGGCTGATTAAAGGCTATTGCCATACTATTGCGGTCTCGAATGAGCGACTTGTTAGTCTAGAGCTATTTCGACCAGCCACATATCCTCATCATACCGTTAGCGGACCCATATCAATGCCCTCAGCCAGCCACTAGCCTACGACATATCGTATCCCACAATTTGTCTCACCTTGGCCAATGTATAGTGAGCACGTGGATGATTTGTTGGGGCCGCCTTACGTCCGATGCGAATGAGTAACTCTAACTCTACACAACTATTTGCACGTCACATCCTCAAACAGATCAATCCTCATTCTTAATTCTAGCAAAGTCACACAGATTTACAGTACTAAACCGTAGTAGTAAGGCATTCGAAGTCTACTTGTTTTAAAAAATCTAGCCAGGTGGTTGATGTTCTGACTATGTAAATTTGGCCGAACTGGGCTTCTGTTGGAAAGATCGTAAGGAATGTCATGTCTCTAGACAATGGGGGCTCTAATAAAGTTGGTCTGTATACTTGGGTGGAAATAGAGGCATTATAGGAAATAGAGGCATTATGATACCTCTATTCTAAGTCGTGGCTGACTCGAATCGCTTGTTACAACGATGTGTGCAACAATATCCCAAATCAACCGAATATCCTCTATGCATACCTAACCAATGCATCATATCCAACCCTGACTTCTAAAAGCGTTTAAATCTAGCTAATTTCTTCCCCATTAGCCAACTGTTCAATCCCATGCCTATCAACCTTCAGCACTACCCAATCCTCCATATTTCTAGCACCCAGCTTTTGATAAAAGCTTAGTGCCCGCTCGTTATCTCGAAGGCAAACCCATTCCATCTTGACGCAGCCAGCGGCTCGTGCAGCCGATGCCATGGCCTCAACCACCATGCGTGCGTATCCATGGCGCCGATACTCGGGCACGACGTACAGCTCTTCCAAGCACACTCCCGGAGCTGCCGTCCACGTGGAATAGTTGTATAGATAGATCAAAAGCCCAGCCGCTTTACCGTCCGGCGCGTAGACTAGTAGTGCCCAGGCAAATCGAGTTGGAGACACGAGGTTGTCTGTCGAGGGTGGCTCAAAATGCAACGTCTTGGAGAGACGGTCTTCGGTGGCGGCGACGGTGGCTCCGGGAGCTTGTTCCTCTGCTGCCTCCTTGATGAACCTCAGGATGAGTGAAACGTCTGAAGTAAACAGTTAGTATATTACGGCTTATATGATCAGTAAAAAACACCTTGAATCCGAGCATAGCGGATGGATGGCGAGTCTGACATCTTGGGTCTTCGAGGAGAAAAAGAAGAGTTGTGGATGGCACCAATATTCACTCGTCAAGCTTGTAGCTTCGGGACTGGCCCCTTCATACAGCGATACTCTTTTTAAAAGTGTGGCGAACTAAGTACTTGTCGTTGTACGCCTTTGACACATCCAAGTGTCCAACCTTTATCTCTGAGCCACGATTCGGCATCTCTCAAACTAGTGGGCCCACTTGTCATTGTGCGCGCCCTTGACACATACAGACATCCGGTCCCTCACTATCTCGTATCTTTCACATCGAGGGTTGATAGGCTACTTGTCGACTTGTCAACAAATCTTGGGCTATGGGGAAGTTGCTTCCTTTTTAACCCCCAGTCGTGCTTTACGTCGTGATTGTCTGATCTTGCAGGGTCTTGCGGGCCTTGACAACAAAGCCTAGATATGATTCCGATTCTGGGCTCGCCCGACATTAGGGCTGGGACGGATTTTGTCGAGCCAACCCATGGAGCGCTGATGAGTTCTGACCCGTCGACTACAGCAACGCACCCATCAGCGCAGCCACCATCACCAAGCAATAGCCAAAATCCGGCCGTCGCTGTCAGCCACGGCAACCGTGGTTTGCCTCCAAAGATTGGCGCTAGGTTCACTATCCAAACAGTCAAGACCCTACGGGATTGGCTTAATTCAAATAGTGAAGTGCCGTATCCTAGTGACGAGGATAAGATAATGCTACAAAAGAGGACGGGCCTCAACCAGACGCAGATTTCGAACTGGCTAGCAAATGCTCGACGGAGAAACAAGATACGGACTGCCAAGTCGGCTCGGCCGCAGAGCGATGGCTCTCCAGCACTCCCCATCGACATCCCTAGACCTTCTACGCCATACGTCTTGGGCGGGAGAACCAGCCACTCGAATCCACTACAGCGATGGGTAGATTCACCTCCAGAAGACGAAGCGGCTTCGATTACCGCCATCGCTCGGGCCCTTTCCTTACCAACAAGCCCTGTTCAACATAGCCATCTCTCCTCCGACCAAACGCCGGGCCAATCTTCAGTGAGCAGTGCTGGCGTGTCAAGCAACGACTCATCTGCCCTGGCCTCATCCCAGATATCTCGTTCCACCGATTCATCTCTACTGGTGACCTCGTGAAGCCGCAGACGGCGCAGAAAGAACAGCTACCGCGGGCCAAGTCATGTTCCAGCGCCCTTGAAGAGCTTTCAGTACACATTCTGCCCCGAGACATTTGCAAGAAGATCTAATTGGCAACGGCACGAGAAAACATTTCATCTCTCTGGAGCGATGGATCTGCACGCCAGGCGGATCTCGGGTCCTAGAACCAGAAAGGGATCAAATCTGCTGCGTCTTCTGCGGCCAAGTCGACCCAAATGACCATCACATCTGTCGCCACAACTACTCGATCTGCGAAGCAAAAACATTGAGCTAGCGCACGTTTTATAGAAAGGACCACCTAGTCCAGCACTTGCGATTGGTTCACGACGCGGAATATCTTGACTGGACCATGTCTCGCTGGAAGTCGGAGTGCAACAGTGTCGTTTCACGATGCGGGTTCTGTGGCATCGCCATGGACAGTTGGCATGCCCGCCAGGACCACCTGGCGGAGCATTTTCGAATGGGCGACACGATGACTGACTGGAAGGGTGATTGGGGATTTGAAGACGTGTTGCTTGAATTGGTACAAAACTCGATGCCACCTTGTGTGTTTCAATGCTTACCTCTATGTGAGCCTGGCTAACTCCAAGTCATTAGATCTGATCAGTGAGGAGCGCAACTCACCATTCCCATTCTCAGCCACAGTCCCTCCTGTCGAGTCTCCTTCAAATGCCTACGAGCTTATTAAACTTGAGGCTTCTTACTTTATCATCAGCCACCAAGAAAAGGTCGGCTGTCGCCCCACAGATACCCAGTTACAACTTGAAGCCTGTCGCGTCATCTTTGCCAGCGAAGCTCTGTCCAAGAAAGTGGGTGCACTTCCTTCGTCATGGCTCCGAGACCTTATCATGGGATCCAAAGCCATCGCACAACAGGCCCGGTACGGGCCTCTCCGGTCACCGGCTGAGAGTAGATTGGCCACTCTCAAGGTCAATAGGCAAGATCATTTGTTCCAGCACTGCCCCATGGAGCAGTTGCTTCAGGGGTACGTTCGCGCTGCTAGCTCCGATGTAAGCGACGAGGACCCGCAAAGCCAAGCCTGTGGTATCATCCTGGACGCTGAGAAGGACCCCGCAACCCCCTGTGACATTTTCGTCGACTGGCTCCTGAGACACGCTAGATCTTCACCCGCTTGGCTCTTTAGCTTTCGACGACGAACTTTCGGGTTGGATAACATGGATACAACTAGTACTGCTGTTGAGGAGCCTTGCTCTGATGCTGTTGAATCACCTACACATGTCGATACCGCCGACGATGATTTCATAACTGCAGGTGTGGACTTGGATGCTACGGACATTCAAGGCATGGATGATAGCTATCTGTTTCAGCTTGCCCGCGTCTATGATGACCCCATCGAGCATACACAAGCGTCACTCTCCCAGTCACCCTCGTCCCTACAGTGCCACATTTTCTCCCCTAAGCCCTGGCTGTCTCTAGCCAGTGGTGACAGCAGTGTCAACAAGAATTCCACGAATCAACCGACTGTCCCGAGGAATCAAAGCCTTGATTATTCCTCCACAGCGGCAACAACAACGATGCAAGTGGGCCGGAGTAAACACACAGCTCTGTATTTTTCCAACGACACCAATTCCTACCATCGTCTGGCACAAGACCTGACCCGTTTCGTCAGGTCAACTACCTCTCCCAATAACCCGATCCAGCATGTTCCCACGGATGAAGAATTACAGCACCACGCCCGATGTATTCTCTACAATGAGTAAGATAGCCGCCTACCCCTTGTCACGTAGTCTTTTAACACTTGCTTTAGTGATGGCCCGTGGAACCAAACAGCCGCAGACAATCCGGAATGGCTCTTGCGGTTCAAAGTAGATGTCGGTCTGATCCAACCTAGACTCCAGCTGTAGACTATGTGAAGATAGAGTTACATTGCAAGGTATCTCTCACCAACTTTTATATCTACGTGGCGCGCCACACCTTTTAGATTGTCGACCCTGTAGGTTGACTTGTACACAACTGTTTCTATCTATTTGCATCAAGGATAAGGCTTTACGTTTAAAAACAAACACAGTTCTTGTATATAACAGGTATGCTTTTGCCACATGCTGAAGTTGATGGACAATTGACGCACATGGTGCATCCGCAAACCTTTTCTGGCTACACTACCAATTCTGTAGGCTCTAGGTTTGTGCTTGCAGATGCACAACTCAAGAAATAAATACATCCAGCCTCCATCCCAGTGGAATGACTCATTGTAATAGTAAAATTTCTGCGCATAAGCTATAAAGAGGACTCGCGGCCTGGTTCTCTCTTCCTCTCATCACTCTTGCCCAAGCAACGTCCACAACCACACCAAACCAAGATCCTCAGCCTATCTCCCTTCATCATTGTCATCATCACATCGGTCGATAAGCGCAAAATGGACAGCTTTTCCAACTTACCGTCTCTGGTATTGACCAACATCATTATCCATATTGAGTCAGAAAAAGATATTCTGCAACTGATCCAAGCATCACCGGTAGTACTTGCACAGTATGTTCGCTACCGTCGAACCATCATGCGACATAGGCTCAACAACATACTTGCTATCGACAGTGATGGTACTGTCCTTCAAGACGCTCAAGCAATTATTCACTTTCCGCCAGTCAATGAAAGCGCATCCATGCCCCGGTCGTCTGTACGGGCGATGTTTCAAACTCTCAATCTATGGAGCGATAAGGCATTTGCCAATCCTCTGACCCAATCGGACCATGGAGATGTAACCAAGCTCTACCGCTTCTTTTGTCGGCTGATCAAATTCATCGAGGACTACCTTGCAAAAGCGTTGGATTCGTTCCCTTCTCGAGCCTATCTGGCACTTCCGGACCTTACATCTGTCGTTCCTACCATGCATTTCAAAGGCCGAGCAGTTGACGTCAAGCCTGTGCCTTTTGGTACCATGAAAGGGCCAGAGAAGTGTCGCCTCCTTCGGGCCTTTGTTAGGTACGAGCTGCTTTGCAAGGTCTACCACCCTCGAGTATGGAACCAGATAGAGGGAAGTGCCTACGCAGAGATCGTCAAGCGTTCACACGAAAAGCTAACACTTAAAGACTATGAGGCCTTATGCTGTGTTCATGAGTACCTCAAAGGGCTCTATGGTGCTCTGTTTGCTCACTGCGGGGGCTCTTGGTTCCCAGATCGACCAACTCGTTCACAGTTGAACACCACCACTGTTAATCAGCCCGTCGGGGCCAAGCACCAGGATCCTCTCTCGTCAAAAGACTATGGCCTGCTCTACCCTGATAGTGTGTACTTCAGCGCACAAGAGTACTCAGCCGGTGTAGTGCGTGAGTGGCCGATAGTCATGCTCCCTTGTCTCGGGTTGGATCTTCTCAGCTCCATAGTCATGTCCTTAGGAATGGATGAAAGGAATGGAGAGTACCTCAGAGCTTGGTTTGATGTTTTCTCGAACCAATGGAGTTGGTTTACACCTTGGATCTTTGATCCACACTTCGTTGGGCGTCATGAACATTTAAATGTCACTCATGGGCAGATTTTTCATTGGCAAATTCGGATGGACTTACAACAGGAGTCCTACCGAGGTCGAGGTGGTCGCATTTGCCCGCGGCGAGGTCCAAAAATTGATATCGAGCAGCGAATACGGCAATTCCACATTCACGATCTACAACTCAGGATATTTCGTCAACGAGCTTGGGTCTTTTTTGATGGTTCAAGGCTATGCACCAACTCTAGCCCCCATCTTCCAACGTGGAGCGAACTTGAGGCGGAGGATCAAACCACTAGCGAGTTGCTGGGTCTAGCCCATCAACGGGCAAGACGGAGGTCACAGAAATGGCAGGACTATTGGTCTGGCCGAACTCTAGATCATCCATTTGACCAGCAAGCGGGAAATAGCAGTGGAGCGGCTGGGCCTGTGGAGGATAACCGGCAATGTGTCCCACGCTTCTTTGAAAAGCCACAGCGTGGTCAGATAGTGAAGTGCTGGAAGCATTGTGACAGTTGAATGAGCAAGTACTGTTAGATGCGCGGATATTAAAAGTCGTTTGTGAGCGTCTCAATATTAGTAGGTTGGGTAAAGCCTGTAGGTCTGGTCATCCCTATCTTATAGCATTCTATAGTCTCACCACGGCTGAAGATCTTAACGGCTTCTGGCCAACCAGTCCCACGCATCAGGACATGGTATGACGACCCATAGGCTCTACCTAACTTTTCTAGTTGACACGGTAGTGATCGCCTAGAAAATTTAGTTATTAGGTTATCCGGTTTGATCTGTATACGTAAAGTCTCCAAAAAAAAAAATGACACTCTGCTGACTTGGCTCTCGAAACGTCGTGTGAGCATAGGATCTTAGCAATGGATATCGTGTTCAGAAGCGGGGATGCAGTTAGCGACATGGTGGATGAGATTGTCGACTAAACGTCAGGTCGATGCATATCAAGGCTATTCTCTATTAACAACCCACTCGTTGTAGGCGAGTGCCACAGTAGTTTCAGATTCTATGATCACATTTTCCACTAGTTGGTGACAAAAAATAGCCAACTTTCGGATTCACTCACTACCGCGAACCCACCCCCCTTTGCTTTAGTCATGGCCGACAGTGGCATGAATAAAATGTTGGCCAAAAAGCCTCAGGCCCCGGAGATGTTCCCTCATCTGAACGATGTTGGTTCTGCCACCGCCGCGGGAGACGTCCGTTCATCCAGGCGAGGTCCAATGACCCAATCAATGACCCCAATCAATGACCCGGGGGTTGAGGGGATAACCCCGCCGACGAGGTAACAACCCAACATATGAGACAGTTACGGCCAACAAAACACTGTATGCACCCCTGTTCATACTTGAAGAAGGGCTGGGAGGTTCATATGCAAACGGCACTTGATGTAGCGAGTCCATTATTAAACCGGCATTTTCAACAACGGGAAAGACCTGCATCAGCCACAATACTCAGCTTCGAACTCGACGTTGGCCAAGTGGATTGTCACTCCAAAAGAGACATTTCAGCCAAGCCCTTGCAAGCTGTACAGTGTAACTGCGGTACAGACATGCATATCTCACGCAGACAACATGTGACAATACTACTTGAAGGTCCAATCAGAACCACGGTCAAAATGAGATGCCCAGGGTCTTGTAGCCAGCTCTTGCCAGCCTTTTTAAGCCCATTCTGCTGGGCATGGAAAAGCCCTCAACTTCAAACCCCTCATCCATAAACCGACGACTGAAAGCTTGACCATGGTTGGTAGCAGCCCTAAAGAGCGGACAGTGTCGCCTGAGTCTGGCGAACAAATCATCGAGCCCGACAACGATCTGCAACACGCCGAAGATATCGACTCCTCGCTAGGAAAAGACGTCGAGAGCTCCACCGCTTCAATCACTTCTAGCATCCTGCACTACCGAACGATCCACGGCAGAACATACCACAGCGAGAGAGGAAATGCCGCCTACTGGTATCCATGACAGCACCTCCCTAGTACGAGAGCTCGGAAGCTTACTGAAATTAGGGGATCCAACGACGAGCAACAGAGTGAGGTCATGGATATTGGGTAAGCTGCAAAAGTCCTTCCGTTACTCATTGCAACTTACCTATTGTTTGAATAGCCACCATATGTGGACGTTGGCTCAAGATGGCAAACTCCACTTGGCTCCTCTAAAACCCGACATCCAGGTAGGCTAAGTCATATTTGTTGGGTGTTTTGCCTAGCTGACGCTAGTTTCTGGTACAGAAAGCTCTAGACATTGGATGCGGAACCGGTACGTTATCCTGATTAGCCCATTATGACCGAACAGGACTCAACATACGCTTGACAATAGGAATCTTTGCAATGTAAGTGAACTGGGCAGAGTCAAACAGTGCAACACCGAGATGCTGAAAGACCCTTTCAAGAGATTTTGCGGACCAATATCCAAGCTGCGAAGTTATCGGAACCGATATTTCGCCCATCCAGCCAGCGTGGCTACCACCAAATTTGAAGTTGTAAGCACAAGAAATATGCATGACATTAGCCAACTATGTGGCTACTACAGTTGACACACGCGCTAGTGAGATCGAAGATTGTACCCAAGAATGGACTTTCGACCCTAATACCTTTGATTACATTTACATCAGGTACCTAATTGGCTGCATTCCCGACTGGGGTAAGCTCTTTAAGCAAGCCTTTGCGGTCTTGAAGCCAGGAGGATATCTCGAGAGCTTCGAGCCGTCGGCATTTATCAAGAGCGATGACGACACCGTCAAACCAGATTCGCCACTGGGTCGCTGGGGCGGCATCTTTGTCGAGGCGTCTAAAAAGATAGGAAACACATTCATCATTCTTGAAGATGATTTACAGGAAAAGGCTATGAAGGAGGCTGGATTTGTTGATATCAAGACCTGGGACTTTAAGGTACTGTCTTGAAGATAATGTTAGGCAAAAGACTATTGTAACTAACCAGCTTGCAGTGTCCGCTGAGCCCTTGGCCAAAAGATCCGAAATTAAAAGAGATCGGCCAATTCGGGGAACTCTTTGGAACCCAAGATATTGAAGGCTTTTTCCTGCTTGTGGCTAATACACTCGGATGGTCGAGCGAAGAGGTTCTTGTTTACATTGCCCATATCCGAAAGCAGATCCGGGATCGCAGCCATCATCCATACTTCCGTCTTCGCGTTGTGTGGGGGCGTAAGCCAGCGGAAGAATAGCTTTCGTACTCTAGGCGCGTTTGTATCTAACATTGCTTCCACAAGTAGCTTCAATTGCCTGCTCATATTCTTACCAACTCGGCTCCTGGCGTAATCGCTCTTCAATCATGACTGACCATCAAGGCACAGCACATACAATATTGTGAGCTCACCTATATACCTTACTACAACTTATCTTCGTGATGGATACAATCTCGCATTCAGTCTACTATCTTACACCTACCGTTTTTAAACGAAGCCTTTGCCGCGACGCTGCCGAGAATCCGTCCCAGCATCTTGTGACATCAATTTCGCCACCTCTTCTTGTTGACGCTTCTCGACAGCCTTTTCTCTGCGCCGTTGCGCTTCTTTCCCGTTCTGATCCAAGAAATCCATGTCCTTTGGCGCCAGGATCTTGCCACCTCTCTTGTCAGACATGATGGTGACTTGGATGTCGGGATTTCTTGCTGGGTTTGCAGGTGCGCAGAGAAGACAAACTGTCGATGTAGAACGAGTACAATGAGCTGGCTGGAGTTTTTATTTATATATTCCGTTTGGCAGCTATGGCATCTGCGGTCATACCCGAACAATGGGCATTGTCGCATGAACATGGTGAGGTCAGTCATGTCCAGCTATTCTGACCATTCTACTAATGTCGATGTTCACAAAAGATAACAAAGAAGCGCCAGTTGCCAGGCTGCAAAGACCTCGTTTATTCGAATTACTATGCTTAGATAGGGTGCGCGTCAACTTCTAATTTACAACCCAATCGACAAATCTTCTTCCTGGGAGCCTTCAGGTTCTTTATGCTTGATTATTCATTGATAGACATTTCGTTCGCGTCATATTCAATTTTAAATCGCAATCTATTCTTCTGCGTGTCACTTGCCAAGTAGTTTCAGAAGATATCTGCGTTAAAAGCCCGCTTGCACGACTACCGAACTCGAAGTACAGGACTACGAGAGCGTAACGGACTATAGTTTCGGGAGAGAGGTGGGTAATGGGAGTGATATCCAAGAAGCAGGTCTGGCAACTATATTGAGGTCCCAATGCTTAAAGTCATAGATTTATCCCTTAGAGTCTGTTGCCTCCTCATCCTTCACATCGCACCTTTGTGTTTGAGCTTACAACCAGACTGCACCAGCAGCTGCACCACTGGCCACGATTTCCAGATAAGCCCACCCTCATGGATTGGTAATGTTGAGATATGGGTCTCAATAGGCTTTAGGATAATATCCATTTTCGCTTTCCAACAGGAAAGTCATGCCGCGGCAAACGCCACATCACACCCATTCTGCAGACATGTGAGTGAGGTACATATATACTTGAAAAGTATTAATTCTTGTCTCCCACACCCTTGGATATAAGAGAGTAACACATCAGCAAAAGAACACTTTAAAATACACAAAATGGCATTTAAAAATTATGAAAATGAAACAAACTCAATCTGTCTTCCCTTTTAATAAATCCATAGTTATCCCTCGCCGTAACCGGCGCCCTATCTCCTCGTCAGCCTTCTCAGGGGTGTTCTTCAACCACAGCACCCAACCAACCATCAAAGTGACAGTTAGAGGGACGACAATGGCAAAGTAGATCCAAACTTGCTGCCCTTTGCTCGCAAACTCGAACATCTCGGTGGAGAAGACGGTAGCGATAAAGGCGCCCGGTAGGAAGAGGATAGTGAGGATTGACAGCGTCTTCATTGCTTTCGAGTCACGGAGGGAGTCCCTAGCCAACTTGGCTTGGAGGAAGCTGTCGTGCTGCGCAATCAAGTTGTAGAGCTGTCACCCCGTTATATCAACGTCTGGATCGATCAGAGGGAAACTTTGAAGACGTACCGCGTTTTTCTGACTCTCAATTCTCCCCGGCAGACCCTCAATTTCCGAATCTCGGCTCCTAGACATGCTTGAGTACAAATCCACTTTGATCTTGATCTTCGTGTTGCCCTGAAAGTTTTCCTGCAGACGCCTGCCTAGTTCCTCCTCAAACTTCCTGCGTCGACTAAGCTCAGCTAGCTGCATAGTACACTTGTGTAACGTTAGGATTAGATCATTGTATGGCTTTTCGACTTTATCTAGCTTATCGTGTGGCGTGAACTGCTGCAAGAGCTCCCTGTCTACCTTTGTAACATCTTTTACAATCGACTTAAAAGATTTAGAAGTCGCTTCGTAGTGGGCTTTAAATAGCTGTAAGGGTAGGAGCATCTCGTGCTGGCCATACTTTCCGATGAGCTGGTGGATGCCCCTAAAGACATCCGCAAGTTTGACGTCGTTGTCAGTCTGGATGACACCAGAAAGCTTACTCGTTAAGCCCGGTACGTCTTTGTCAGTGACTGAGTAAAGTAGTAATGACCAAAAACCACTACTGTAGAATGGAGTTTGGATGATGTATTCTAGCCACAAACTAAGTTAGTGGCCATGCTCCTATAATATTTCCGGGAATTAGGTCACCTTTGCGGACTTGGCTATCCTCTTCATAAGTCTCCACTTGACAGTTTCCACGGTCATGGTGCTGAGACAACTCAAAGTCGTCAGGAAGGTCAAAAAAGTCGGAAAGAACCTTGTGAGAAGGCTGGCTGAGGAGATCTGCCAACTCGCTAGGCGTAGTAAGTTGACTCTTGCTTGACTGCCTTACTCTGGTTGCGCCGTGTTAGATGAACTAGCACTGTGCTTGGAGGGTAAGGTTGTTAAAACGCACATCAGGTTGCAAAAATGAGTACGGCCTCGCTGACCCTGCGTCTGTTGCTCATGATCCTGTCCTTGGGTAGTTCTTGGCGGTAGCACTGGGTTTTCTTTAATCCAGGAAAAGTACTTCTCCAGGTCCTTTTGCTCCAGGGACTGCGGTAAGCTCTCTTTCTTATCGGGGTCAGAAGAGGTATCCCACAGGTCGATAAACCACGACTGACTGATGCTCTCCTCGATACGGCTCTCCGGAATTAGGGATTCAATTTCTTCTCTCATCTCATTCTGTTCTGTCTCATCTGGCTGGACTTTGTCGGTCCAAGGCGTTGGCATGCCAACATCTTGTAGGAGGGAAAGATCTTCCGAGCTGAGGTTATCCAGGTCCACTTTGCATAGAAGCGATGATCTCTGGGGGGTGGAAGATGGGTTGAAGATGATGGAATCATCATCCCCTTCCAGCAGGTCATCTTGAAGGCTTCGAAATGAGAAGCCAGAGACATCGACCTTGATTTTGATCTCTGCAGTGAACACGTCTTGGGTGCTTCTCTTGACTAGAATTGCGGTTCGCATATACGGGGGAACACCTAGGCGGAGAGTCGGGCTTTCCGTCAACTTCCAAGTCGCGGTATCGTCGTTTCCCCAATCTCGATTTCCTAGGTGCTTGAATCCGACGATAATGGCCGCGTCTGAGCGCTTGGTGGCCACAGAGTGTTCAGCCGTGAAATCCGCGCCAAATGCGCCAAATGCGCCAATTTGAACGTCGACCTCCGCTGGCGTTGGGGGGATCTTGCTCCAAGTACCTAGCGTGAGCTTAAAAATGACGGCGTATTGTGACCAGAATCAGCTTACGACTGAGTACGTGCGATTAGGAGCAATATCGACAACCTCAGGTTGGCCTTTAACGGATTGTCCAGTAAAATGCATCGAGATGCTTGCTGACTTGATGCGACGGTTCACTTTTACTGGTGAAAACCTGAAATCTATAACCAGCAATGTCGCTGGGTCCTCTCCGGACTTCATGAATCCGTGGACAACGGCAGAAAGATGCGCCTGAATGTAGCATGGCGATGTCCGATCAACGAGGACCTGTCGTTGAAAGGGGTTTGAGGGATTATTTCGGACCATGGTGTTTCTTTGCCGTGATCTTGCAGTTTTTGCGGATGTTACTCGGCGAGGCTAAACAAATTTGAGTTCTTTGTGTTGAGAAAAGGATCAACAAGGTTAGAGGACGAATCGCATCACGCCACGAATAACTTCCTGAGGGGATGCTGACTGTTTTATGTGCTTAGGCAGTATTTGTTAAAATGTAGGGCATATAGGGGATAGATACACTAACGGCGTAAGAGCAGCAGCAGCCTTATATCTGAGCCTGGCATTGTAGTATTTAACAATATAACTCATTATAACTTAATAACTTGGCTGTAATCAGCTTTATGACACCGACCAAGTAGGGATCAAAGTGCGATGAGCTTGAGACCTGTTGGAAAACACACGGTTAGGCTAAAATATAAGGCAGCTACTGCTGTTGTGCCCGATAGTGCATTTATCCCCTATAATGGATGTCCTGCAATTCAACAGGACCACAGCCTCTCAGCACATCACGACTTGAAATTAATTTCCCGGCAAAGGTGATAGGGCCGGCTATGCTGATGAGGGTCTCGAGGGCAGGCATGGTAGCAAATGAGCGGGCCAAGTTCATTGGAAGAGACGCGATAAATCGTCAATTTGTGCGAGCTGAGGGGGCATGTAGACATGAATATGTGCGTTCTGGATGTCTTTTGGACTCGTTTCTGAGGGGTAATTATTGTGGCTGCAACTGGGGTGGTGTCGCTTCGCCTCCACCATTGCTTTCAGCTTTGTCAATAGATCAAGACATGGCTTTTAGAGACCATTGACACTTCAAATTTCTGGCCCACAGTGCCATAACGCTCCCAAAACTTCAATTCATATGATCTATTATATCGCGCATCGTCCACTGTGGTGTATTGACTGGTGGTCCATTGACGATACGGCGCCCGAGTCCAAAATGGGTCCATGAACCTTGCAGGGCAGTCGCAAAGGCTCAGCCTACATTCGTCGCAACTAGCTCGCTAGCGTCATGCAAAGCTTCGGATCACAAATGCCTTTATCAAGGTAGTTGATGGGCCTTGTCAAAAATGCTTGTTAAGCGGGCAAGCACGTTGCTCATGACCAGGCTGGGGCGGCTGCGCTCAGGATTCTTCACCACCCCAGTATGCCATACGAAATCAAAAACACCATAAACAGGAAGTTATCTCGATGTTATAGTCCCAAGGCTGGTAGAACAGCCTCGTATTTAAACAACATAAGCTCAGTTCTTGCTCAGCGATCTCGTCGGCGAGACTGTTCGCACTAACCCTCCTCGTTCCTTGTTCCTTGTTATTGTCGGAGTAACCTCGCCTTCTCAATCTGAGAAAGTAAAAAGTCGCCCAGATATAGAAACCCCTCGACTGAGCCACAATTCCCTTGACTACTCCACGCCGCTATCCATCCAAGTATCTTCTGCAGGCCGGCTCGCTTATAGCATTACTGTTCGGAAGTCGGCCACCGGGCACGGATGTCGCCCAAGGCTGATTCATTAGTCTAAGGCGCTGCATGCAAAATGATCTACAGCACAGCAACTTTTCCCCCGAGCTGACAAGGATTCCCCATGGGGTTCCTTGTACTGAATCATTAGCCATCTTATAAACTACACTATCTCTATTGCTTCCTCCACGGCGGGGTCGTGAGTTGCGGAACTAGTTTTCCAGGCCCAGGATAAATGGAGTGTTCCTCGCCGCCCTCACTCGCGGATAAGCTGGACCACTAAACGTCAACGATGCATTATCTCAAGTTACTTTATGCAACTTCTGCTGTCGGCTTGTCTCTGGCTGCTGGGGGGATGGCCGAAGCCTCTCACAAGCCTCCAAATATCGTCTTCATCCTAACAGACGACCAGGATCTGCAAATGGATTCCCTAAGTTACATGCCTCTTTTAGACAAGTATATCCGCCAAAAAGGGACCTTCTATGCAAGACATTACTGCACCACCGCTATTTGCTGCCCGGCTCGTGCAAGTATTCTGACAGGGAAGATGGCACACAACCATAATGTCACTGACACAGCCGCTCCATTCGGTAGGGCGCGGAACTATGATCAAACTGACCAGAACTCTGACATTTCCAGGCGGATATCCCAGGGTCATCGCGGAAGGGATTAATGATAACTATCTACCTCACTGGCTGCAAGATGCTGGCTATGATACATATTATGTTGGCAAGCTGTGGAATGCCCATAGCATTGAGAACTACGACAAGCCATATGCCAAAGGCTGGAACGGAAGTGTAAGCAGGTGTGGAACTGGTTGACTGGGCTCTGCTTAGAGGCCATTTAGGACTTTCTTCTTGATCCCTACACTTACGAATTCTACAATCCCACAATGTCCCGGAACTCTGGCAAGCCAGTCGCATACAATGGCTCCTATTCTACTGATCTCATTGCGGAGAAGTCTTTGGGATTCATCCACGAGGCAGTCCAAGGCTCAAGGCCATTTTTCCTCGGGATCGCCCCAGTTGCACCCCATAGCGATGTTCATTTCACCGGTGAAGATGATGCAAATGGCATTCCAGAGGTTGTGACAAGCCCCCCTTTCTCAGCCGAGAGACACAAGGACTTGTTCGCAGATGTTATTGTCCCTCGAACGCCTCACTTTAACCCGGAGAAGGTAGAGTTCATCAATTTCTTTCATAGCCACAGCCTGCTAACCATGGTGTAGCCTTCAGGTGTCTATTGGGTTAGGGATCTGCCGCGTCTTAACCAAACTCATATCGAGTTCAACGACTGGTACTACCGCCAGAGGCTTCGATCTCTACAATCAGTTGACGAAATGATCGAGGTGTTAGTCCAGAAACTGGAAGAACATGGCGTTTTAGATAATACGTACATCGTATTCACGACTGATAACGGCTTCCACGTTGGGCAACATCGCTTACAGCCTGGGAAGTATTGTCCATTTGAAGAGGACGTGCGCATTCCGTTACTCATCCGCGGACCTGGCATCGCTGCAAATGAGAGAACCGAAATCGTAACGACTCACACAGATCTGGCCCCGACGTTTCTTTCGATGGCCCAGGGCAGGTTGAGGGGGGATTTCGACGGTGAGAGAATCCCCTTGACAATGGACGGGATTGTAGCGGCCAAGGGCGACAGGTATGAGCATGTCCAGGTCGAATACTGGGGCTTTGCTCTCTCGGAAAGCAAATATCGCTACGAAGGTAAGCCAATACACCTCTGAGCCTTGGGTCATGCAACCATGCTGACTACAGCTAGGTCGTCGCATTCCCAACAACACCTACAAAGCGCTACGGGTCATTGGTGAACACTATAATATCTACTACTCTATATGGTGCAACAACGAGCATGAGCTCTACGATATGAAGGTCCGTGATTTATATCATTCTGTATCATCGACTACAGGCCCTGGAGATAACGTTGCTGCGTTGCTAACACTGGATAGACCGACCCGTACCAATTAAAGAATATCTATCCCAGCTCTGACTCCGAAAACATGGATGAGAAATTAAGCTTCCTGGACCGTCCTATTTCCGCTGTGCTCGATCGTCTTGATGCATTGACAATGGTGCTCAAAACATGTCGTGCAGCGGGATGCGTAAAACCATGGAAGTTGCTGCATCCCAACGGCAAGGTGTCAAATTTGAGGGAAGCAATGCACCCAAAATTCGACAAGTTTTACAAGCATAACATTCCGAACGTCAAATACGATCACTGTGCTGAAGGATACTTTCTCGAGCTAGAGGGGCCACGCTTTGATGGCAGCATGTCATTTATGCATTCTACCTAAGACCTACACCAACCAACGGCCTATTATACTATGCTTTTTCTGATATGTTAGTCTCGTGAAACGCACCAGCTGGTGCATTCCACTTTTCATAGCCACTGCTTGTTGCCGAGGTGAGAGACAAATGCGCCACCGTCCCCATTTTCGATGCTGGACTTGTTCACAACCGACAGGATGGCCGTGGCAGATTCCTTGGGAGAGATGGGACCTTTGAAGTTTGGCGCATAAGCCTGAAACTGGGCTCCCATCTCTGCAGCCTTCTTGGCCTGCTCTTCAGTAGCTATGGAAAAGAAGTTAGAAACACATTGCGAGATAACGGCCCGGGAGTACTTACCGTTGTCATAGTGTCCAGTGTCCACCACACCAGGCGAGATGCTCATGAAAAGGACTCCATCCTTTCTGTACTCGGCGTCAAACTTGGCAACGGCAACATTCACCGCCGCCTTGCTAATAGAATAAGGCGCAGCGATGGCAATCGAGAAATTGGTGATGAGGTCCAGATCCGCCATGCCGGTAGAGATGGTGATTACCTTTTTCGCCTTGCCTTTGAGGACGAGTGGCATGTACAAGTTGAAGAGATGAATGTTGCCGACCACGTTGATGTTAAAACATTCGAGCAAGTCCTCTTCCAGCCTCTTGGGCTCTTTTCCTCTGTTGAAAGGTCAAGGTCAGCCAATTTTTCACGGTATAGGATTCAAGATAAAATACATACAGCACGCTAGGTGGGTCATATGCAGACCAAGATGAGACGAGTCCAGCGTTGGCAATGATGTAGTCAAGGCTTCCACCAGTAATCTTGGACGTCTCAGGAACAGAGGCCTTAAAATATGGTCAGCATGCTTCTCAACTAGGATATCTAAGTACAACCTTCAGGGCGTCGTAATCGACAATGTCTGCTTGGATGATGTGGATGTTGGTCCGCGATGAGAGTTCTCGCTGAACCTTCTCATCAGTCGCCTTTTTGTTTCGGACAAGGCCAACGACGGTATTTTTCGGGTCTTCTGATAGCTGGCGAAGAAATTCGAACTACACAAACTTTTAGCCTTCATATGCTCAAATCTGTCAAAATGGGTTGCATACCCCGAGACCACGGGAAACTCCGGTTATAAGATACGAGGACATGGTGATGTTATGGTAGGAATTGAAGAACTGATAGTTTTACTGATGGGGAATTGTGAGTTTAGAGATTGAATTTGAACATTGAACGAGCGGCAAAGCTTATATATAATTTTCCATCATTGTTATCTCACTCGGACAGATATAAGGTTGTTGCCTTTTGCTTCATCATCAAAACGGAGTGCCAGGCCCCGTTGGAGTTGATGGTGGGGAACTCTCCACCCATTGAGTGCTTACCAATTGCCCTTGGCGCCACTGAAGCTCGCAGATAGTTTCCCCCAGATGCGGTTAAACCCGCGCCCGCATAAACTCTCGGGTCGTCAGCGTACGTGGCTGCTTACAACGACAACTACCGTCATCGAAGTCCGAGACATTGCGAAAATTGCGACGCAGGCAATTACAAAGCCAAATGCAGAGATGAGATTTCTGTAGGGCTGCGGAAAGTCGCCGCGAGATCCAGTTCCGAAGCTAAACCCTGCCAATCGCTGCAGACTGCACAAGCCCAAGGTTGCCGTATCTAGCTCTTGAAGCCATACATACATACATCCCTGGGCTGTCGCAGATCGTTCACAGGGTTAAAATGTCACGCAGGGGGTGTGGTACTTGCAGAGGTTCGTCAGGCAGTTAGCCGCGTACTGTATGGTCGAGCTGACGGGTGCGCCTAGATCGCAAGGTACTCTGCGACCGAACCCTTCCAACCTGCTCCCGATGCGCCAAGGCGGGCAGAAAATGTGACGGATATAGCATTCGCCTCTCATGGCCGCGCAAGAATGATACTCGCCGCGTCCTTCTGGGGCCTGCGCCCAGGGGAAGTACTGCAATGCCTCGTGGTAAGGAGTTGCATCTGGTGAACGCCACCTCGTGGGATATTGAGATGCACTATCGCAGCTCCACCACTCATGTTGCTTATGGTACTTCCGCAAGATGGTCTAATGCAGACTGGCTAGCGGAGGGTCTTCGAAGGCGATCGACAATATTCACAACCGCTGTTCAGCCTATTCTTACCACTTCACCGTCGTTGGTTAGCCCAGGGTTAGACCCGTTAGAGAAGGAGTTGTTCCAGTACTGTCAGATCCCGTTACTATTCCCTGCTCGGAGATCTTAGCTTACACGGCCTAGTTATGCACAGAGCCTCATTATCGCTTACAACATTCGGCCACGATGCTGCCAAAATCCCTCAGATTCTCATCCGCATGGCGCTATCCGACAACACCCCATCGGCCACTGCAATCTTCATGTCCATGCTCGCCTTGGCTTCGTTCCATCACGATGGCCTGCAGTCACGCGTAGCCCACTTCAGAATATCTACCCTCCGCGCATTGTCAGCTTCTACAAAAGGCGAAGTTGGCGCGGCTGAGTCCATTCGCCACGTCGCTGCTGGAATGCTTCTATGTACCTTGGAGGTAGGCTATCAACTTATTTAATGGGATGATCCTTTGCGGAATCTCGACTAATGAGTTGCACAGATACAGCAATCATCAGCAGAGTCAAGCCACTGGCTGTGGTACGTCTGCGGCTCAAAAAAGATCATCAAAACTGCCCATCTCGACGAGACTGCTCACGACGACGACTTCACTACTCTTATCGGTTGGGTCCAGTATTGCGATGTATTGGCCCGGTTCAGCTTGCGTCACTGGCAGCCTAGTCTTATTGTTCCCGAGGGTTCTGCAAACATTACTTTCGAAGCGTTCCAGCCAGCAGTCTGTTCAGAGGCACAGGTATATTCTCTCTCTCGTAGCCGTCTCGAGGAAACCGCTGATCGTATCTGAACTCGTAGCCTGCTAATATAGTAGGACCTTCGCACGATATCTTATACTTGTTGTCTGAAGTATGCGACGCTGTTGTTCCACCGTCGGACCCGCGATACTACGAAGTTGACTACCGAGAGTACCTCAAAGTTCTTGAATGGAGACTTCGAACCATTCCAATCAAAGGACCGAAGGATGCTGCAGCCACAGATTCGCATGAACTGGTTGAGCTATACCAACTGGCCACCCTGGTCTACCTCAGGCGCGCATCCATGGGCATCACTCCAGAAAGGCCTCAGACTGTTAAATGGGTCCACAGAGGCCTTGGCCTACTTAAAGATTTCAAAACATGCGCCCATCCCTTTCCACTACTCATATTTGGCTGTGAAGCATACACCGATGAGGAAAGGGCGTCGATTCTCGAGCTCATTTCCAGGACTGAGATCAGCACACCGTTTCGAAATCTGGGGTTCGTCAAAGCTATACTGCAGACGATATGGGTTCAAAACGACTTGGCGGAGGGACAGTTGGAGTATATACAAAACTTGGGTGTTGTTCTTAGTTCTACTAGTAGGTCGGTACCGGCGTTGGTTTAAGCCATGGTCTGCCTGCGTGTAATGGTAGCCAGGTAGTCTGGGCAAAAATAACCACGGATACATCTTAAATAATAGGTCCACTGGGTGGCTATTACTCGTACCATCTTTAGTCACAGAACCTTGGCGTTTCCAGTTTTCCTGCCAATTTTGGCGGGATTCCGAGCCATTGGACAATTGCCTATTCAAGTAATTTGAATCACGTCGGAAAGCCTGGACCACTCCGGTTAGTCGTTTAAATAGATATGCCCCAATACTAAGAGAGTAGAACTTATACTAATTCTCTAGGTAATTATCGCCAATCGGGCTGGGAGGGTGCCTCCTTGAACTCCGTCGACTCGCCTGCCCTTGAACCAGGTATGCGTTCCTTTCTCGCCAAACTCACAGGGGCCAATCACGCCCGTGTAACAATACGGTGCGTTTCATCCCAATAAATCTAGTACATTTCACCTGCTCATCTCTATAGACCAGATAGAGACTTTGTGTTCCTCAGTGGTTCAGGCCCAGAAGCTCGGGGCGGGTATGTTCAGGGCATAGCCGAGCTGTCTGTCCCAGGCGATCAACATGTCGATGGTATTCAGCTTGAGATGACCGGTACCATCGCGATCAGGTAAATATTACTCAAGGTTTTGTCCCTGTACCTTCGACAAGCACTAAGGTCAACTAACAGGGCTCACGAATTTGATACCACTGACTCTGGGTCTTGGCACAAATCCACTATCTTCTCTCATCAATGGAATCCCCTCACTCTTGATACTGCACTAGACCCATCTGGTGGTGCCCAAGATAGCTACTTTCGGCATTACAAATGGCCGTTTGAGTTACATCTCCCGGGTTCCATAGCTGAGACGGTGAGGGGATGCAACCAGTGTGACATATCGTATCGACTAGAAGCGTGCGTTATTGTTAACGGTAGCCCCATCGATCAGCGAGATTTCGTGCCTGTTCACGTCATCCGTAAACTAACTATATCCGAATTCGAGATGATGGACGCATGGACCGTGGAAGGCACGTGGGCAAAGAGTGTCGAGTACCAGTTTTCAATCGGCCATCAAGCAATAGCTCTCGGCACATATATCCCGGTCGAGCTCATAGTCAACAAGACAAACCCAGGTGTCAAGTTAGCCAAGATCGAATTTGTCCTACGAGAAGTACACAAGATCAAGGAGCAGGTTTCTCCCAACATCCCTGAATTTGAAGGCGAGAGGGAATCTATGAGATGGGAGATGCCGCCACTTGCAGAAGCATGCCCAGCACATAATCTCAAGTATGAACTGTCTCTCCCGAGCCTCCTCAAGAAATGTTCACCTGATTGCGATACCCACGGCATCGTGATGAAGCATCTGCTACGCTTGGATGTGTCTCTCTTGCATCCTCACGGCCTTATTACAGAGGCAAGTCACTCGACCGAAATAAAGAGCTCCCACAACTGACACAAGTTAGCACTCTGCTTCAACACCGGTCAGAATGTTCATCTCTCCCGAAAGACCAGTAGACGGATGGGGAAGATTTATCGGAGAGGGCCACAGCGACCTGGAAAGCGGCCAAAATGTCTTATTCCCAGGGCTATCTGCTCCACCACAGTACAGTTCACCTCAGGCCGGGTCAGCTAGCTGGACGGACCCAGGGTCGCCGCCTCCATACATGCCTTAGGTCACAAAAGTATTCGGAGTAGTTCAGACTACATAGTCCAGATCGTTTCATGGTCAACTTTTTTTATCAAGACTAGAACTAGATATACATCTATAACAAAACGCTCTTGACACCTTGGCCAGTAGCCCCAGACGACTGTGTTCCGATCGAACCTGGCTCTATATAAACGCTACAGTTTTGAACGCAATTTGCTTCGAATCTCCAACAAGACCGGCTCTGCGGCGTTCCCAGCATCCACAGCCATTCCATAGCCTGCCTGGAATCCAGTACCACCGGCACCGTAGTTGTGGATGACGGTTCGCTTCTGGCCTGCGATGGTCAGGTCTTCCCGCTCCACTCGAGCACCGCCTTCGCGAGATGGTCGGAGGCCTGAAAACGCTGCGATGACCTCAGGATTGCTCTCCCTGACCTCTGCACTCAACTCCTTGGTACGATCTAAGATAGAATCTGTTTCATAGGAGTAGGTGGCGCCGTCCCTAGGCACTGGTTAACTTGAGGTTGAGCCTAAGGGCGGTAGTAACATACCCGTTTCCCTTCTGCATATAACCGCCGAGAATTACGTGCCCGTCCGAGTACGGCCGGGGAATCACATAGGTCTCATAGTCTTTGCCGTGCCTCATGATATTTGTGTTAACACCAGGTGCGAGTGTCAGAAGTACTTGGCCGCGCGTTGGGTAGCACTTAGAATCCTCCACCCCCGGGAACGACTTGGCGGCGTTTCCAATGCAGTTGAAGACGATTTGAGTAGAGTGACTGGAGAATGCTGCTTGAAGGTTAGGAAGCTTCTGTCGGACAAACCGGACACCGTAGTCGCGCTTGAGTCTCTCGTAGAGGTAGAGCAGATGCTTGGGCGCATTGACGGTCAGGGTGGTAAAAGATGCGGCAAACTTGACTCCCTCGGGAAACTCTTCTGCTGGTAGGGGTCGGAACTAGGCACTGGTTAGCAGTGTCCGCTTATCACGCCTGTTGTGAATCTTACATCCTCTAGATATTCCGACATGGCCTTGATTTTATCATGGGGAACGTTGTCATCCCACATCTCGGTAGACGGTGTTCGTCGAACATATGTTTCTTGGGGCTTCTCAGAGGCAAGCTTGCTCAAGTGAAAGTATCCAAGTTTATCCCATCTCAATGCGTTGGCGTCAGTGCCTGAGATGGCCGAAAAGTTGCAACCAGCCCTACAACGAATGTCAGCTCATAAGTCGTTTCTTAGCCCAAAGAGATCGTTTACCATGGCGACGTGTAACTCAGCGCCGTATCTCCAGGAAGGTGCTCAGCGATGACTGTAATAGACTGACCGTAGCCTCTCTCAGCAAGAACTAGAGCAACGTCAAGACCAATGACACCAGCTCTGTACTAAAGTCAACACCAAGTCTTGATAGCATAGCTAGGTTACGAATCGACTCACCCAACGATTACGATGCTATCGTGAGAAGACATTTCCTCTTGAACTCTGATCTACCTAAAGTAGAATAAAATTGATAGCAGGAGACTCTCTCCCAGTTTTAAGTCTTTCACGCTATCAATCGACCTTTTGTAACGATGAGTATCTACATTCTAACTCATCACGACGGCCATCTCCGACCGAATCCTTGACAAATAGTGTCTACATCGAGCACTTCTGAAATTTCACCTAACAACCATTTCATGTTAGCCTGTTACTGGCGATACTTCCTAATGCGGTAGTAGCGCCATGCTTCATGGTGGAGTAACTCCACATTGGCGGGACCACTGGGACCACATCCGCTTTAACTCAGTTTGGAAATAACCTCAACTCTGCTATCGGGTAGCTACCCGATGATGCCAATTGCAGTCAATCATTGTGAGCGAAGTACAGGCTTCCGACCTCAGGGATTCTAGAGTGAATATGAACGTGCCTCGAGAGAGGAGCAAGAACCTAAACCGTAAGTTAGAATGCGCTTACGAGTGTCTGACCAACGTGTCTTGACGAATTCCATATCGAGATGTTTTTTTTGTACCATCAGCTCCTCTTCTTAGAGCTTGACAGGGTATGTGGGGCGGCTAGCTCCAGGAGCCAAAAGATACTTAGTTTACTGATAAGATACCTATAAGATGCAACTAATCTGGGGGGGCGCCTAAGTATCTTGATCATCATCTAGGTCTCTTATCAGAGCCAGTCTTTATCGTTGTCTCTCTATTGGTTGGAGCTTAGCCTTCAGCTCTCCGGGGCCATTTGATGGTTCCATGTTAAAAGAGCATGTCAAAGACTGAAAAGTATTGTCGAAGCAAGGAGATAATTATGTTGGTATTTACGTGAAACTTCCTTTTATTCTATTCCTTCATGCAGCTATTTATACATCCTAATAGTTGATCTTGAAACTAAACTCGTCCTCCCAATGCATAGCCCAGTACCGGTCCCAAATAGCCTTCGTAATAGGTCCAACCTTTCCGTCCTTGACAGGCTTATCATCCAGCGTAGTAATCGGCATGATACCGCCTGCAGTTGTGCACATCAAGATCTCATCGGCTTGGTAAGTGGCTTCGATGGGGACGTGCTCGACACGGATCTCGTACCCGCAGGATCGCGCAGCGTCAATGACGCTCTTCCTGGTGATACCCTGCAACACACCGCGATCGGGTGTGTAAAGAACACCATCCTTGATGAGAACAATGTTGAAACCCGAGCCTTCGGTGAGGTTGGCGTCTCCGTCGGTCAGGAAGGGGTATGTAGCTCCACGGTCGTTGGCTTCGAAGAGGCCTCGGACCAGGTCGCCCCATTGCAGGTTCTTGATGGTGGGATCAATTGAGCCGGGAGGAACACGACGGACGGTTCTTGCAACGATGGCGCGACCACCCTGGTATTGAACATCAGGATCCATGACCCAGACATATGGTTGAATAAACATGTAAAGGTTGTTGTTAAGCAGCTCCTCAGGCTTAGCTCCACGGACGCCAGTCAAGCCACGCGTGACGATCAACTCGACAAAGGCATCCCGAATACCACTCTTGGCGACCATATCAACCAAGATCTTCTTGACTTCATCCCGGGGAAGGGGCATCCTGAGCCGCATCTTCTTGCAGCTGGCATCAAGACGGTCCAGATGGTCATCGAGGCGAAAGAAGCGCCCGTCCCAGACAGAGGGCACATCATAGGTCAGATCGCTGTGCATGAACCCCTGGTCAAGGAGAGGAATGCGGGCTTCGTGCAAGGGCACCAGCTCGCCCTGGATCCAGGCGACGCCCTTGGCGAGCGGGTTGCTGCTGGCTTCAAGGGCCTTCTGTCGTTCAGCGTAGCCGGCAAAAACCTTGTCCATGGTGGCCATTGTTTCACTGGTTGGTTGTTGTGTTGATGAGGCTGCTGGGGTAGAAGATGAAGTGCTTGTCTGATTGAGGCTGCTGGTTCGATTAATTCGGAGCATGATGCTATGCCTTGCTTAAGTACATGTTTCTCAGCGTTCTTGGGATCGTGCTGAAGGATCTCATCGCGTGCATAAATCTGGGGATACAACCATGAGCTCGATCGCGTAATTCCTATTTGGGTAATACGAAGGCTCTCCTGGAGTGACATCACTATTGCCAGTGAGGGCCACAACACACTTCTGGCGCCGAGACCCACTGAAAGTCTAGACCACGTTGCTGCGAGGCGAGGTCGGTATCCGGGCCGAGGTGCGATGGACACATGCATCGCTGTCCATAATGCGGGTTTAGGAAGGTTGTTTGCGCACCAGACATGTCTGTTTTGGTGCAAGAGAATCCCAGCAGAGCTATATCAGATCTACCGATCGCTCCATCGTGAAGATGCACCAGGGAGTGACTTGCCACTTGAAGCTTACAAAAGTTTCCTAAAAAAGCTCATGGAGAAGAAATCACATCGTTACATCTGTATCTGACTTCCATTCCAACAAGAGGATTGAACTATGGTCGTATCAGGTCTTTGGAAGGCAAAGTTCGGCACAGCATGTATGGCAGTGTGTCAACTCTTTGTTTCCTTGTAGGTCATATGGATTTGAGCCGCACCTTATCTAGGATCTTGAGCATGTTGACCGATCCTAGCCAGTTCCGTGCCTTGGCAAGCTGAGACCTTGCGAATGAGGATGCCGGTAGGACTAATTGGGTGTTGACATTCCAAAAGGAGAATATGAGTACCAAGTAGCACTCAATCTACAAAGAACTAGATATTAGGGCGTAGAGATGGCACGGATCTGGCTGATCACGCCTTGCAGCATGCCTCGGTAGGGGCTTCGAGGGGCTGTGCTCCTTTTTCCCGACGTGTCCGTGGGTAACATGGCGTGCTGGAACGCCTTCATCTGGCAAATCAACATGTACCGTTCTAGGGAGTAGACGTGATGGTAAGACTTCCGAAAAAAGAAATTACAGATTCAATAAAATCCCACTGCGCCGAATCGCACTTTGTGTCCAAGTTTCCCCCCCTCCCCTTTCTTGCTCTTCTGACGCACCGTTGCTCAACCGCCAGGAAGACCTCCAGAATCATGGTAAACACGATCTCAACCTGTGGTTAGAATCTGGATTGCTGATATGCGCCGGACAATGTTATGTATGCCCGGCGAATTCTTCGCGTTGCTGGATGTGTCGGATCATTCTCTCACCTTGAAAAGGGGCCCAGGCTGACTACACGATGCAACAGCAAGAGAACAAATCAAACGCAAACGAACGGAACCAAAGACGAAATAAGTCGAGATGATGACGATAAAATATACGATGCCGAGACGCCGCCCTACCATACAAACTACACTCTTCGAATCCGACAAACTCCGGTCGAGATCCCATCCGATCAACCGAACAAATACTGCCTTCCATCGCCTGCCCCAACATTCGACCGACTCTTCTGGTCAATAACAGACCCCCACCAAGAGTTGGGTCCCTCGTTGGACCAGACCTCTTCAAGCAACGCGTTTGCCGTCAAGAACATATCATAACGCGTCCGCTCGTTCCACCAACTACAATACGTCCGAGCGACCTGCCGCAGATGCTCATCCGTCGTCTCACAACCCGCAAGAAACACCGGAAGAAGGAGTTGCTTCTGGAGCATCGAGGTATACCTACATGAAGAAACGTGGTTGAGCGTCTTGCGCGCCAGAAACCCCAAGATCGGCGGCGCCGGCTGGTCACGCTGCCACTTGAAGACGCGGCCGACGTAGATGAGCAGCCCGTACCTCCATGCTTCTGCGCAGTGGTGGAGGTCTTCTTTGTAGTGTGCCACCTCTCCCATATCGCAGGCTTGCGCGGTTGACGAGTCTGATACAAATTGATCGGGAAGATCACCGTACTCTGGATCTGTCCACTCCCTGATTTCCTTCTCCACCTCGAGGACGGGTCCGATATCGAATTTTACACAGGTCATGCTGGCTACAAGTTCAAACTCTCTCGCATATGATCCTAGGCGAATCATGTGCCGGAAGAGGGCCTCGGGACAACCCGAGACGCTGTAGAATGTTTCGTTGCTGGTTTTGTCATGGTTGAACAGGCTGATTATCGTCGACTCAGAGAGGACGCAGCCTTGACGACTAGTAAGTGCTAGAGTGACGTCCCACCTAAAACTGTTAGGATTTATTTGCATGTCGGAACAGTGTTGAATTACCAGACCAGCATCTCTATCCGCGCCTGCATCCGTGGAGTCTTTTGAACGTTCATGGACTCGGTGGCCTGTATCATCTTGTGCGCACGCTTTAGATACCAAGTCCACGGCCCATGGGCCGATGTCGCGCACTTCAAAACGTTAGAATTCGACCGCGACAGTTCAGCTGCATCACCAGAGTAAACCTACATCCAATGTCATGAGAATCAATACGGCGTCAAGAAAGGTTGCCTCAATGGGTGAAGCCTGCGACGTGCCTTCCATATCTCTCAACATCTGAAGGGCTTTCTTCTTGTGTATCTTGGCCTCGCTTGCGCAGGAACCCGTATCCCGGTTGATGTGCTTGTACGAGAGGGCGAGGATGCAATGGAGGAGGAGTTGCGAACCACGGCCGGTCTCGGCGTCGAAACGGAACGGATTCGCATCGAAGTCGTGTGTCAATGGCATGATACAGAATTCTTGGTCATCTATTTTCTGTTAGAACCGAAAATCAAAGCCAAGAGATACCTAGGTAAACCAACATCGCGTCAGTAGTTGCGTTATTGTGAGGCTGATGTTGCATGGTTCGTGGGAGCTCAACGACGGTAGAACAATTTCGTCAATTGTTGGAGGCTCCGCTGTGTTCTCGCAGTCGATTGTTGCTGTATCTTCGTCTGTTGGTTGGGTCGGTCCGATGAAGTTATTCTGAGGCGAATTATCTGTAGATGAGGTTTCTTCCAGCTGAACGAGAGGAATGTCGGGTCCAAAGTAAATCGGTAACTGATGATGGCCATTAACCTGGTCGAAAGGAGCCATAAACGACGGTCCTGGGTCCAGGAACGGATTCATTAGACTTGAGTATGACCAGTCTATGTCGTTCCCCTGATTGATTCCCTCGTTTGTCTGCAGCATCATCTCATTATCGACCGGATTAGTCGGCTCGTCGCAAATCAAAGGAGTTGCAGCCAGGGGTGGTTGGAAATCCGGTGGCTGCGTCACGACAGGAGGCGTGCCCTCGTTAGGCTTATCTTTGTTCTCATCCTTGCTCTCGGCTCTCTTGGGACTCGAAGTAGGCGCCGCAGGCGTAGCAGCAGTTTGCGGTGTCGAAGCTGTAGCAGCGCAACTCTTGGGACCAGTCGGACCCGGCCCATTCTTCCGGCGTCTCTTGCGACTAAAGGCGCCGACAAACTTGAACTCGCGAGGGGGCTTGACCTGGGACATGATGTCGAAAGTGAATCTATCGTGTGATTTGGAGAAGGAGAGTCGCAAGGGAAAAGGGAGCGGAGACTGGAAGGGTCTGGGAGGAATACGAGGGTGGCCGATCCACTAAATTATAGCAGCCAGTGGTCGACTTTTTAGAGGGATACAGTGCGCGTGATGGTGGCGGCTGTTGGAGACGCTCAGTGCGGGGTTATCGAGTCATGGCGGATGAGGTCGAGCAAGCTAATGCGCAACACCATCTCGACAATTGGGCAATTGCTATCATGGAGGTCAAAAACTTCAGCTATCATGGAATCTTCTCTGCTGACTTGGAGCAGTTGCAAAAGCTTACAAATGAGAACAGGGCCTTCGCTTGACCCCATCTCGGATTAACATGCATCACCAACAACAGACATCACCAGACACCGTTCTTACTCACTGCACTTTGGCATACTCGTTACATTTAACTAGTTATCCCATTCTCATAACTTCATTTATTCTTCAGACTCTCTAGTTGTACAAGCCGCCGTTGGCCGACAGCACCGACCCGGTCGTCCACTTGGCATCGTCGGTGCACAAGAAAGCAACCAGCGGTGCGATATCGCTAACCTCACCAACACGCGCCGCCGCAGGAGTCGAGTCAATCAACGGCTGCATATCCTTCAGGAACTGTTCGTCACTCTGGAACCATTGATCTGCAAAAGTTCGAGTTAGAAAAGCGATGACTAGTCCACCAGAGCGTCTTACCTGTGGCAATGGGACCCGGGTTGACGCAGTTGACAGTGATGCCGTG
Source organism: Fusarium decemcellulare (assembly GCA_013266205.1). Taxonomy (NCBI): domain Eukaryota; kingdom Fungi; phylum Ascomycota; class Sordariomycetes; order Hypocreales; family Nectriaceae; genus Fusarium; species Fusarium decemcellulare. The sequence continues at coordinate 67,799 of JAAGWO010000667.1, forward strand.
CGACTGGCCCAGCTCCTTGGCCCAGACTCGCACCAGCGCCTCGTCAGCGGCCTTGGTGGCAGCATAGACGGTTTGACCAGCAACACCGAGACGAGCTCCCGCCGAAGAAATAAAGACGATGCGGCCTCCCTTGGGCAGATGAGGCTCAGCCGCCTTGGTCAGGAAAATGGGGCCTTTGACGTTGGCGTCAAAGTGCCGCGTGTAAAAGTCCTCGGTTGTGTCTACCAAGTTGGCCTCGTTACCTTGCGCAGCGCTGTAACTCACTGTAAGCCGCCTTCTCTTTCACAGTTTACGTGATTGACTTACTTGTGAATAAGAATCTCAATCTTGCCCGTCGAGCTGATCTTCAAGGCAGCGTCGATCAACTTGGGGATCTCGCTGAGCTTGCTAACATCGGCCTGAACAACAATCGCCTTGGTGCCGTTGGCCTCAATCTCCTTGGCCACCTTCTCAGCTCGCTCGCGGCTGCCCTCCGATACGTAGTTTACCACTACATTGGCGCCCCGTTTACCGAGGAGAATAGCAATCCCGGCACCGAGTCCGCTGCAGAGTCGCCAGTTAGTCTCACCGTCTGAGCTAGAAGCGCAGGGGTATCGTACCGAGAGGCTCCAGTAACAATGGCAGTCTTGCCAGTAAGCTCGAGACCAGTAAAGTCAGGCATTGTGGCTAAGTGATGAGCTTAAAAAATGGAATGTGTGTGATAGACGTTGAATAATCCGAGCCAGGGTGTAATTTCGCTTGCAAGGGAGTCTTCATCTCTGGATATTTGCGAGGCGTTAAGTAGCTCGTCAATTTTGATGTCGACTTACAGGACTTCTCCGCGCCATGACAATGCATATGTGGAGAGTTGAGACTTCTACCTATTTCGGAAGTAGCAGCTTAACACCAAAAATAGGCATTGGACCATGCGGGGTTGGGTTAATACCTAAATAGGTATTAGAGCAAATCGTGCCACTAAAATCTGTCGAGTCTCCAACTCTCACGACGGACTTTACCGAAGGTGAACGGGCTAAAAGGGGGTCCACACCACGGGGAAACCTTCCAGTGAGCACGCGATAGCTAGCACTAGCTCAGAGATACGTCAGAGCCTCTTGTTTCCGCAGTATCACAGTGTTCGCCTGGCCCATTGAACATCCTCAAGGCTCTATTGCAACTCAATTGGATAGACAACTGGTCAATATGACACCCAAGACCAGAGATGGCCATGTCTGGGAGCCTCACACCGGCTTCAAGACTGGAATTGAGAGTGACGCTGTCATCTCTCCTGCACGATCTGTTATCGCGGCTACCAACAAGGTCTACGATACCATCATTATTGGCGCCGGATACGCTGGTCTTGCTGCTGCACGCGATCTCAGTCTTTTGAGTATGTTCTTACAGTCGCATTGGCAATTCCAAGTATTAACTAACGTCGTCTAGACCACAATGTTCTACTCCTCGAAGCTAGAGATCGCATTGGTGGCCGAACTTATACTGCCAACAAAGACGGTAAGACCTGGATACCCAAACATTCGAAGCTCCCCTAACAACCCCAAGGCTTTCTTTACGAGATGGGCGGAACTTGGGTTACTCATCACATGGGATATCTGTTCAGAGAAATGGTTAGATACGGAATGGATCGCGACCTGATCACCACCGGTAGCCCAGATATGCACAAGGGCTTCTACACAATCAATGTTCCAGGTAAGGACCTCTAACAACTTACTTGTCCCCTGATTGTTGCTAAAACCTTGGATTAACAGGAGCCGAGCCAAGGAAGCTTAGCCATGAAGAAGCCGGCGCGATGCAGGCCAAGGCATGGGACATGTTCGTCAACGTCGACGGGCAGTTCGGCCGCACCATCTGCCCACTTCCCCATGCTCAACTAGACAACCCCATAGTCGATCGATCCACGGTCGAAAAGTGGGATCAGCTATCCTGCCACGACCGCTTCGAGGAAATCAAGCACACGCTCACGGCCGAGGAGCAGGGGCTTCTGGTCTCGCTCCTCCTCCACATCTCGGGAGGAAACATGAAAGAGTCTAGTCTCTGGGATATGATCCGTTCACATGCGCTTCTCATGCATAGCTCCGATAACTTTGCCGATGTCTGGCTTAGATACAAGCTGCGTGATGGGCAGACAGCCCTAGCGAAGCGCTTGTTCCAAGAAGCTACAGATGCTGGCTTAGAATATGCCTTTTCTACGCCGGTCAAGTCTATCAAGCAGGAATCATTTGGAGATCGCCCAGTTGTTGTGTCTACAAACAACGGAGATATTTTCCGCGCCCGCAAGATTATCAACACCATTCCCCTCAACGTGCTCAAGGACATCGAATTCTCCCCTCCGCTCTCGCAACGTCGACAGGAGGCGATCAACATCGGGCATGTCAACCACATGACCAAGGTACACGCAGACGTCAGCAACAAGGAGCTCGAGAGGTGGAACGGGATGCGATTCCCGGGTCTTTTGATGTATGGTTACGGAGACGGCGTTCTGCCCAACGGAGACGTCCACGTCGTGGCCTTTGGTGCAGACGCTCGGCGCTCCGGGTTTATTCCCGAGAAGGACGCCGAGAAGACTATCGATGAACTGAACAAGATCCATCCCATGAATGTCAAGCGACTGGTAAGCTACTCCAAAATCTTTCCCTGCCTTAATTCTCACAAAATCATAGCTACTGCACAACTGGAGCACCGATCCGTACTCCAAGGGCGGTCCCGCCTGGTGGCAGCCCGGTTACATGTCCAAGTATCAAGATGAGCTCCAGAGTCGACACGGGAACGTCTTTTTCGCTTCTGCCGACTGGGCGCACGGATGGCGAGCTGCAATCGATGGGGCGTTGGAACAGGGAACTTTGAATGCTCAAACCGCCCATCGCGAGATAACTGCTGTCAACAAGAAGGCTGCTAGCAAACTATGAAACTGTTATGGGCCTCCACAGATAAGCCTCATTTATGAGACTGTATGGTAGTGTTAGTTAGGTAGTGTATCATATTGCTTGTGTGTCTTTTCAATGTTCAGCGCGTCAATATTCACAGGCGTCTAAGTCTTCCATGCTTCAAAATGTTCCCATCCATCCATCACCATCCTACACCAGTGAAATACAAACAAAGAGACATATTCCTCCAGAAATTAAAGGTTTGCATTAATACACGCCTAAACCCAGAGTTGACCCAAAGACAGGCGAGCCACGGCGATCTCCCTTACATCCATCTTCCTACGGCCCTCCCAGCATCAAGAAATATGTTCCTAGGTAGGCTCTGCTCCCGCTGACGATATGCCAGGTTGTTTATCCTCCTCGTATGACTCAATTGTGCGGCATGCTGTGCTTGAAGGCCTACCTCATCTAGCGCGATCCGCTTGAAGTCGCATTTGTTGTTTGTACGATACTGGACGATGATGGTTGCGATAATAATGCAAGCCGTAGTGACCCACGTACCCCATTGACTGTATTGAAATGGGAGTTCAGCTACTGGGAGGTCATGTGCGCGTATCCCGTGCTCTAGAGATACGACAAAACAGAGGTAGGCGATGAGATCGATTGATGTTCCGATGAGGAGAAACAAATCATCGGCGCCAAGAATCAACAATCGGTGCTCGGGGCAGCGACTGGGTGCAAGCCCAGGAGAAAGTCTGTGAAATAACTTCACTCAGTTTGCCGTAATACTTGGTATAGAAGGGATCTTACAATTTTCTGAACGCTTTGGGGGTATGCTGTAGAAAAGACAATGAATATGTCTTTAGCGTGTTGATCCGGTCCCGCATGGACACCATAACGACCGTATACCCCAGTAGCACACCAAGTACAATCGCTAATCCGTTGAAAGTCCTTGAGATCGATATAGGGAAAGCATTGGCTGGTCGTTCGTAGCTGTCAACTGAAGGAAGAAGGTATTGTAGTTCTCCTGACTGCCTGATTGCGTACGTGACCGGTCCTGTCCACAAAGAGACTGAGCCCGTGCTGTTTTGAAAGCATATACTCGTGAGGCGAAACGCGGCTTCTGACTCAAGTAACACCGTGGCAGGCTCTGTTTGCTTGTACTCACGCAATAGTATAAGCACAATGACCAGTGAAATGTGGACAAGAAGGAAAGGATAGGCCTGTAATAATAACACATCCCCGTAGCCCTTAACTTTGTTTGTTGATCGCAACAGAACCCAAAGTAAAGTAGCAACAATGCCAGAGAAGAAGTACATGAGGGAGGGCAAAAAGTCCATGTCAATGAGATGGTGATGTCGTAGTTTGAAAATTGTAATGAAGTGCACCGCCGCTGAGATGCCAGTCGTCGCTAAGTATATCTGAGCGACGCCTCTGAGCACAGGCGACAGAGATGCAATAATACAGAGCACCAGGTTCAAATAGATAAGATATCGTTGCAAGCTGGCATAGGTTCCCGATATACCAAAGGCGCATACAGGCATAGGGCAGTCGACAAGTAGCGGCTTAGAGATGGGGAGGGAGGTGTTTAGGTCCATCTTCGACTTGTAGACCCAGACGTCGATACTCGTTTCATTGGTTGGCGGTGTGGCTGTGATGTTGGAAGCATTGGTAAACCAGTATTCATGGCAAATGGTGACACTGTTCGATCGTTTGGTGTAGCTGGTTTGATCGAAGCAAAAGCTCGTATCGACATTAACGATGTTGAGGGAATTATTAAAGAAGTCCGGCGAAGCACACAGCGCCGCGGCGGCTGGGCTTACAACAGACCTTGCTTCAATACTCATGTGATCGAAAGACACTAACCAAAATAGCCCGGAAAGGAAATCGACTAGAACCTTGGGGCATCGAATATGGTGTCCAAGCATTGGCGCATACTAAATAATTCAGAGGTTTCGAAAGATCACTACGCCTGATATGTAATTGTAATTTGCACTGCCACCTCAGAAGGGAGGCAGGCAGGCAGACAAGGCACAGCCGACTTCGTTTCATTGGGCGCGTCATCATACAGACTTGGCGTCAACAGTGCCTTACTTCCCCACTTATCATTGTGAACGCCTTGAAGTTTCAAAACGATTTCGCCCGCAGCCTGTTAACATGGTTTAACGCTTATGCGTCTTAAAGAACGATGCGGCTGATTCTTGTGCAAAAGTGGTGGCATTCACCTCACAGCGTGCCTATCTCTGATCTGCCTTACAGATCTTGGACAATGTCAAACTCTATCGCAGCCGGTTAGAGATTTACCAGAGGGTTATTGTGACCTAGGCCTCACGGCGGCTGTATTTCAGACCTCGAAATACCGAGAAAGTGCTTGTTGCGAATTGGGCTTGGACTTTTGTTTTTAATGCTGACAGGGATGATCATCGTGCTCATTCTCCTCCACCAAAGAGTATCGCATCAGAGCGTTCCACAGTCTCGCTCATTCAGATAGAGACCGTTCCTTGCACATGCTCAGGATCCCTGCTCGTACTGAATACCCAACATTTCCCAGTCAATAGTCGGGCCCTCAAAGTATCGACGAACAGACGCCCAAAGAACAACCAGAATCAGACCCATGAAACCCAAAACAACGCAGACACTACAGTAGACGTTAGTAGCCATCAAAGTAATATCTCAAAAGATACTCACTAGTTCATAGAATCAGCAGCAACCGGAATCTGGTTCGGGAAGCAGATAAAGACTCCAATGGTGGTGACCCAAAGAGGCGTCCAAGCGTTGCACAGATAGCCCGTGATTTTGCCCAGCTTGAAAGGTCTCTCGGGCAGTCTGTTTCCACGTCCATGGACCAGCGTAATCGCTTGGGGCACGGCATAAGAAATGTTGACGCCGAGCACAGCCGTAATGATGATTGAGTTGAACGCTTGGTTGCTAGCCAGGTACAGCACTCCGTAGATGATACAGAACGCCACAGACAAGAGAGTGGTGCGGACGGGGAAGCCGAGCGAGGGAGAGATGTGGTTCCAATAGTTGTAGAAGGGTAGGCCGCGCTATTTGAAGCAGCATCTGTCAGATTCTGGTTCAGGCACTTGGGAGGCAATACTTACATCTCGCGAAAAGGCCCATGTGAGACGACCGCAAGTGATCCATTGGCTGGGCATACAGGCTGGCCCAGAGTCAATGCCACAAAGACCATTAAGAAACGGGAACTGGGCAACTTACTATAGAAAATGACGACAAGCAGAGACTGAAGCCCAAGAGCAGCTGATCTGCTACCTGTAGCCTGATAAAAAGCCTCGAGACTCGGAAGATGGGCAGTTCGAACCGCGTCCAGATCCTTGATGACAAACATCATAGCTAGGATGAAGGGGACTGAGGTAAGAAGGCCAATAATCATGGTCAAGTTCCTGGAGAAACCCAGTTAGTTTGCTGGTTCCATGGTCAAGTCGTCAACTCACATTGCTCTGGGGATAGCCTTTCCGGGGTGATGCATCTCTTCGGCCACGTGGATAACGGCATCCATGCTGGCAAAGGCGTACATTGCATTGCCGACACTCATTATCCAAGCGACTCCTCTGGGCCAGCCGCTGGTGCCGTCGAAGCGTGTGATGAAGCTAGGGTGGTTGTACTCATCGGCCATGGCGAGGATCGTAACGGTGACAATGACAAAGCCGAGGACAGAAATGGCCAGGCATGCCTGAGTCCACTTGCCGAGGTGTTTTTGCGGGATCGTAAAGATGGGAATGACTCGAAGTCGTTAGACAAGCCTGGAGTAATTCGTTCCGAGTAACTCACGAGTGATGAGAATGAGTCCCACGTATAGCAAGTATGAGTGCCAGTTCTGGGGTTCGTAGTCGGGTTTCGCAAACAGGATCATGCCGATGATGCACTGCACATTGTTGGAGATGCCCGAGCAGGTAATCACCCACCAGCCGAGAACGCTAATGGTACCGACAGCAAAGGCAGCGAATCGTCGGTGTTTCTCAGGGGCGAGGATGTAGGTGAAGTGGTATTGACCTGGACAGACAGGGGTAAGCTCGGTCGGACGGGAAGAGTAGATGCGCGAGAGAAATGCACTGACCTCCTGATGATGGAAACGCCGAGGCCTGCTCAGCAAGGCCCAGAATGATGAGCCACTGCACCGCACAGGCAACGATCAAGCCAAAGACTGTGGCCTGAGGTCCGCCATAGAGCAAGCTCTGGCCGAAGCAGCTCGCGTATGACACCCACGAGTTGGTGATGCTGGATCCGGGTGAGCACGTCTCTCCGTAAGCAGCCACGCGTAGCTTACCTGAAGCCAAGTCCCAGTGTTCCGAGAAGGTCGAAGGAACGCCTCATGACAGGGACGTGGCCCTGGGCAAGCAGAATGTTGTCATCAGCGGCATCGCCTTTGCGAACATCCTCGACCTTGCCAATGGCAACATCTGACTCATTGGTGGCGTTGGACTTGACCTTGGCGATGTCCTCGCCGACAGTGTTCTGGGCCATGGTGATGGTAGGTAACTGTATGAGAGGATGACTCGAATAAGGAATCAGGAAGATGGATGAAGTTGAGGAGGGTGAGAGACCAGGAAGTGACAGGGTATCCGATCAGCCTTTAAGTAAACTGAGTCGCGAGTTGCTTGTCAATCTCGGCCTTGGAGGACACAAACTCTACAATCTCCTATCAGTGCCGAAGACCCTCGTCCCCGTCTCCTCCGCACTCTGAACTAGATCCGCCCCCACAACCAAGATTGTGCCCCCGGAACGCGGGGAAGGGCTGGACTGGCTGCTGGAGCCGGTTATCTTGGTAGTGCTGGACTGTGATGGATGCGATCCTTGCTGGCCTTGCTGGGGGCCGATAAGCCGGGGGGACGCCACCACCAAGAAGCACCATCGTCAAAAGTTGACACTGTGCGGAGCCTCCGCGACTGCGGGTCCTCGAGGAGGGGGAGCGCCTCCCTTACTTCCCAAAACGGCAATAACCTCTTCACCGTCATCAACTCTCTCGCGGTTTTAAAGGCACCAACGTCAACTCCAACAAGTACCTACAGACGCCTCAACTCCGCATCGGATACGCATCCTTATCATCGACGCTCCATCTTATTGCCCTTGACCCGATAACATTCAAATAGGCCAGCGTCAATCCTTCTCTCCAGACCGTGTCACGACTTCCCCGCACACATTGCAGTCATGGCCAAGCAGCAGCTGGACCCCGAGATCCTCGAGCTCGCCAAGGGCCTGAAGAACACGCCTTGGTGCGACGAGTATGAGAAGATGATTTCGGGCATGCTGTACGTATCTATCATCCCTGCCTGTGTCCGGCCTCTAACCGAGCCTCTACAGCTACAACCCACTTCACCCCAAGCTGTTGGAGGGCCGCCACCAGGCTCGCTGTGTGACCTACAAGTTCAACAACCTGGATCCCAACATTGGAAACTTTGAAGAGGTCGCCGACAAGCGAATTGAGCTCCTCTCCGACATCCTCGGCAAGGTCGGCAAAGGAACCTTTATCGAGCCTCCCTTCCTGCCCGATTATGGCAGCAACATCTCCATCGGCGAGAACTGCTTCATGAACTTTGGGTAAGTAACCTCTACTCGCTTGCAGAATCATGACTAAAAGCTCTCACCAGCTTGACCATCCTGGACACCAGCCTCGTCATCATCGGCGACCGCGTCCAGATGGGCCCCAACGTGCACATCTACACAGCGGGTCATGAGACGAGCGTCCTCTCTCGGATAAAGTTTGTCGAGTTTGGGCACCCAATTCGCATCGAGGACGACTGCTGGATCGGGGGCAACGTCGTCATCTTGCCGGGCGTCACCATTGGCCGAGGGTGCACGGTTGGCGCTGGCGCCGTGGTCACCAAGAGCTTGCCCCCCTACTCGGTGGCCCTGGGTGCCCCTGCAAAGGTGGTCAAGACGATCCAGTCGGTCGAGGAGGAGATGGCGGATCCTAACAACCCTTACCGGAACATGCCGGACCGGATCTGATAGTAGCTATTGCTTGACTACCTAGAACAGACAGAAAAAATAGAATGAGAACCCGATAGATTCACGCCAAGTTCCTTATATGGTATCTTTGAAATATCGTTACCCCAGTTAGTTGAGATATCGGAAGCCAAGCCGGAAACAATTGACAAAGAGCCGTTCATCCCACAGCCAAGACCACGATAACCAACCCATGATCCCTATTCACTCCAGCATGATACAAGATCCCCAGACAGCCGGCCACTGTGTCTCCCCATATCCACCATCCATACGTCCGACATCCTATCAAGGAGCGATGGCCTCCGCCTGAACCTCTGCATGCATCCCGGGATTGACAAGACCGGCAACTACCACCGAAGTCCAAGTCGGGGTATGCCCCGGATACCGCTTTCGAAAGATGGCCAGCATAGTTGCCTCATCCTCGGCACGCGTAAAGTAGGCAACTAGCTTATGAGCCGAAGCAAGGCCCCTGGTTACACCAGCGTTCCGGAGCGCCGCGTCGAGACAGTCGAATATGGCGTTGAACTCGTCTTCTGTGGAGCTAGTCACGAGTTCTCCGGTTTCCAGATTGACTCCGACATGCCCGGTTGTTATGATTAATTGGCCGGTCAACGGAATAGATGCCGTTGTTGCGAGGGATGACGATCGCAGCATTTCCCCGACTGGGCCGGGGAGGAACTGGTAGCGGACTGGAGAAGACATGTTGATAAGAGTGAGATGATTTGCTAGGCTTGTTACTGAAATCAACTGTGATTCTCGTAAGTAAGACTTTATCTACAATCTTGAGTCAAACGATAAGGTTGCGGATACGTGCATTTTGTCGTTGTAGATTTTGGTTGAATGATATGCCTAATATGGTAATAAATGTCGCGCCCATTCTTGGTTAGCCCCGCCGCTACCAAACCCTCCTTTGAGAAGTGGCTGTCGCGATGGCTTCGTCATTCTGCGCCAACTCTGTTTCTCCCTCTTCGGAAGTCCAAGACGAGGAGTCGGCCGAGTTCGCTCATCAAAGAGTTCACAATCCCGGCGATAAACGTGGAAGATCCGGAGCGCTACATTTCGGTTCACCCGTCTCTGTTGTCCTTGGCTCTGCAGACGCCGTTTAGCCGACCACCCAGCCAACATGTCCTCAGTCTTATCAGAAAACCTCAAGGGTAGGCTCCGTGACATCATCGACGAATACACAGCCGGGGGTGCAGATCGAAAAATTGGCGGGCTTGTATTCTCTGCCTTCAGAACTGATGGGGAGCCAATCTTTGAGCATTCCTCCGGCAACAGAGGAATATTCTCTGATGACCCCATGACATTGGATACCATATTCTGGGTCGCATCTTTTACAAAACTTGGGACATCCGTGGCTTGCATGCAACTCGTTGAGCAGGGGTTGCTACGCCTAGATGACGCCGATCAGGTGGAGAGCATCTGCCCTGAGCTAAGGGATGTCAAGGTCTTGACTCAGACCTCCGAGGGCAAACTCCAACTTGTCGAAAAAGTAAGAAAGATAACATTACGAATGTTGCTCACTCACACTGGTAAGAGTCCAGACAAGCCATTCAAAGGAACAAAATGTGTTGACAAATAGCAGCTGGCTTTGGCTATGCTTTTGAAGACGACAAACTGGCAGAATTCGGACGCCCAGTTGGGGCAGACGACTTTTCAGGCGAGTCAGTACAGAGAATCAATCGCCCTCTTGTCAACCAGCCTGGCGAAAGGTTCCAATATGGTATATCTATGGACTGGGTGGGCGTCATCATCGAACGGGTAACGGGCAGGACCTTGGATGAGTATTTCAAGAAGGAAATTTTCCAGCCACTGGGCATGAACAGCGTGACATTCCACCCTTCGGAGGAAGCAAAGTCAAATCTCGCATACATGCACCGAAGGGTAGCAGATGAGACTTTGTCGCATACGGATCATCTTTACAGACGCCCTTTGCTCGCGCATGAGGAGGGTGAAAAGATTCCATGTGCCGCGGGACATGGATGTTATGGGAAACCGACAGAGTTTGCGAGTAAGTTCACTTTCTCACTTGATAGTCGTACCTAACGGGAGATCAGGGCTGATATCGCTTCTCTTGAATGATGGAATCGACAACAAGACAGGCGCGCGTCTGCTAAAGCCTGAAACTGTTCAAGGTAGGCATATCGCTGAGGCCTCCTTTCTATCGAGAAAAGTTTTGCTGACTACATGTTGCAATAGCCATGTTTACAGATCAAATCGCCGATAAGCCCCGGTATAGCAACGTTTGCGTCCCAGTTGCAAAACCTGAGGTGGCAAACGCAACCCCTTTGACCCCGATGCCAGACGACCACACCGAAGGTTGGGGAATGTCCTTTTCCATTAACCACTTTCCTGAAGATACTGGCCGAGCCGCAGGCTCTGGATCCTGGGAAGGTTTGGCCAATCTGTTCTGGTTCGCAGATAGAAAGAATAATATTGGAACAATCATTGCTAGCCAGATTCTTCCTTATGGCGGTAAGCAGTCCGCGCTTCTGAGATATAGGTTTGCTAATACAGGTTCAACAGATCGCCTTGTACTAGAGTGCTCGAGTCGTGTGGAAACAGAGATTTACAAGGCGCTGCGGGAGATTGAGAGGCCCTAAGGACTTTACACCATAGCAAAGTTATTTGATAGACTCGAAAACAAAATATAGAACTTTCAATTATTGGCATTTCCGGGTTGCATAACGCCTTATTCGCTTAAAAAATTGAATTCATAAAAACATGCCATGTCCAGCGATACGTCGACTTCCATTGAACCTCTGCTCTCTTCCGTCTGATACGGTGCAGTTCTCCGCCAAACTGGATAGGGTTGGAAAACCCACCGATATCCTTCACCTTGGAGTAAACTCTTTTAGGAAGTATGCTACGGAGCGGGGTATCGCGAAAAGCCGAACCAGTCTACCTAAACTCCGTATCGAGTATAAGAGTCAGTCAAGCAATGGCTGGTTCCCACTTTTTCTTCCTTTTATCCTCCCAACAGCCAAGAGATAGCAACCAAGGACAGAACAAGGACGTTGCAGGATTATTTCCCAGCTGGAACCAATGGCAACCACCAATGAGGAGCGCGATGCTCAGTTCAAGGCTCTCATTGATATTTTGCACAGTGTGCCACACAATGTCTTTGACCCGTTCGATATCACTCGGGCGCAGTACCAGTCCGCAGGTGTCGAGATTGGAGTAGATATCCTGATTCCGAAACGAGCCAGCACCAAAGTCAGACCGGTCATTGTGAGAATACATGGCGGGTTTCTCGCAAGTATAATATTCTTGTTATCACAATCGCTCAACTAATGAACCAATTAGATCACCGGGTCGAGCCTCTTTCCTGCTTGGTTCTCAAAATGGATCCTCGACTTTGCAGAGGAACACGATGCGATCATCATAAGCCCGAATTACAGGCTTCTGCCTGAAGTCAAAGGGCGAGACATTATGGAGGATATGGCCAACTTTTGGTCATGGGTGCAATCAGGAGGTCCTGTGCGGCACCTAGCTTCTGTTGGGCGATCCAATGTTGACATGAACTTGTCTCACACGCTTCTAGTCGGTGAAAGCGCAGGTAAGTCATTCACCCCAGAGGTTCAAACTGGTAGCTAATAGCAATATCTTAGGCGGTTATCTAGCTTTGCAGTCGGTCTTTTCAGGCTTCACACGTCCCCAGGCCATCATCGCTCTCTATCCCATGGTTGATATGCAGTCAGCCCATTACACCAAGCCCTTTCAAAAGTCTATTGTTGGCGTATCAAACTATCCTAACGAGGCTGTCGATGATTTTTTACAGGCAACCTCAGGGAGCAGCGCCATCACCGAGGCAGACCCGCCCACACGGCTCGACTCCGCCATAGCTGTGGTCCAGAACGGTCGCTTTCTAGAACTGTTAGGCCAAGAGCCTGAGCTGTTTGTGTTCGAGCGCATCAAGTCGGGACTATTACCCCCCAGAGAAGTCGGAAGGACGCTTCTGCCTCCCCTGTTTCTGCTCCACGGCGAGCACGACACCGCGGTGCCAGCCGAGGGCACGAGGAAGTTGGTAGATCTGCTGCACAAGGTCGACCCGCAGACAAGGCTCCATGTAGCAATTCAGCCAGGCGATCACGGCTTTGATTTCACCGCTAGGACAGGGGATGTTTGGTTGCGTGAAGGTTTGGATTTTGTTACAGGGCCGTGGCTAAACGGCAAGAGTCGTATTTAAAGCTGGTCGACTGAATCAAAGAATTCTACCGCATAATCTTATCCGTCCATGTACAATCTTGAATCCAAATACAGCGTGGCTGTGATCTGTTCTAGCTGGACCGACGCTCTTCGTCCCTAAATTTGTTTTATTTGCCACTTGCCATCCACTTCTCAGGATGAGTTGAGCTTAAACTACAAAGGTTACTTAAATATTTCATCGTCGTTGTCGCGGGTAGGCGGATACGTGTCTAACCACATTTCATGCTGCGTCCCGTAATCATGCAGGACTCTTATGTCCTTATGGAAGTGTAGTTTCTCGTCGTAAAATGTCTTCGTGTGTCACTTGCCCAATTTCGTAAATGGCCTTAGCATCAAGTACCAGCCAACAATGAATTTATGATAGACTATATCCATTAAGATAGCATGACTTCTCGGCGAATCCACGAATCACTCAGACAAATTACATTGGTGATACTCTAAAACACTCTCAATGAAGTAAATCCAAGATGCCGCCGCAAACCCATTAACCCTTGTGCACAACCTCGATAATCTTGTCAACGACAGAAGGATCCGACAGCGTCGAAACATCACCCAGCTGATCCTGCTCACCCATGACAACCTTTCTCAGCACACGCCGCATAATCTTTCCGGACCTGGTCTTGGGAAGGTCCGCAACGATAAAGATGTTCTTGGGCGCAGCAAAGGGGCCAATGTTCTTTCTGACTTGCTGCTTGAGCTCGTGGTGGATCTGGTCCTCGGATGCTCTGTAGGCTTCCTTCAGGCAGACAAAGGCCACCACGGATTGGCCCGTGAGCTCATCCGAGATTCCTACGACGGCGGACTCGGCGACGGCTTGGTGCTCTACCATTGCGGCTTCGATTTCGGCGGTTGAGAGGCGGTGGCCGCTGACGTTGATGACGTCGTCTACGCGGCCGCGGATCCAGTAGAAGCCATCCTGGTCACGGCTAGCTCCGTCGCCGGTGAACTGAACCGACGGGTTAGCTAGAATATGCATAACTGGAAATTGGTGAAAACTCACATAGTAGCCCTTGTACACGTCCAGATATGTTTCCTGAAACCGCTGGTGGTCGCCATACACTGTTCGAGCCATGCTAGGCCAAGAAGACTTGAAAGCGAGAACCCCCTCAATTCCATTTCCATCGATTTCTTCTCCAGAGACAGGATCAATCAGAGCAGTGTCGATGCCAAAGAATGGCAGACACGCAGATCCAGGCTTGGTAGGGGTGACACCGGCGAGAGGTGTAACCACGTGAGATCCAGTTTCGGTCTGCCAGTAGGTCTGTGAAAAGTTAGCTTTACTTTATAATCGGTTTTCACGGTGAACTTGCATCGACAATGTGGCATTCTCCCTTGCCAATGGTGTCATGGTACCACTTCCAAATCTCGGGCGCGATGGGCTCTCCGACAGAGCCTAGAACACGAAGACTTGTGGTGTCGTGGTCAACGGGGTCAGATCCGGCTCTCTTGAGTAACCGGAGCGCAGTCGGGGCGACATAAAAGTGCGTGATCTTGTGCGTGTCGATGATATCCCAGTAGCGAGTAATCGCCGGGTATGTAGGCGTGCCCTCAAAAACGACGGTAGACACGCCCAAAAGAAGCGGAGCGTAGACAACGTAGGTATGACCGGTAATCCACCCCACGTCGCCAGCGCAAAAGTATCGATCATCGTCGTGAATATCAAAGACATACTTGCCCGTAGCCGCGGCTCCGACGAGATATCCACCGGTCGTATGCAAGATACCCTTTGGCTTACCCGTTGATCCGGACGTATACAGAAGGAATAGAGGGTCCTCAGCATCCATGGGCTCGGGAGGGATGTAACCGGGCCATTTCTTGGCCTCTTCGTGCCACCAGTGATCTCGTCCCTCAACCCAACCAACTTCGGCACCAGTTCGCTTAAAGACGAGAGTCTGAACGTCCTGGAGCTCTTTCAAGGCGTCGTCGACAATCTTCTTGATGCCAATGATCTTGCCTCCTCGACGGCTCTCGTCTGCGGTGATGACGATCTTGCTCTTGGCGTTAATGATGCGGTCCTTGAGAGACCCAGCCGAAAAGCCCGCAAACACGACAGAGTGAACTGCGCCAATACGGGCACAAGCAAGAATAGCAACTAAAGCCTCAGGAATCATGGGCATGTAGATAGCGACGGTATCGCCCTTTCGAACGCCCAGGTCCTTGAGAATCCAAGAGACCTTGCTAACTTGCTTGAGCAGCTCACCATACGTCACCGAAAGCCCGCCGTTTCCATCATCAGTCTCGTGGATAATGGCGACCTTGTTGGGGTCCTTGAGGGCATGGCGATCGACGCAGTTGAAAGAAGCATTCAGCTTTCCGCCAAGAAACCAGCCAATGTTACCCTCCGACAGCGACCCATGCTGCACGGTATGAAAGTCGGAATCCCAAGACAACAACTCCCGAGCAAGATTTCCCCAGAAAGCATCAGGTTCCTTGATTGAAATCTGGTGCATCTGTCGATACTCATCCAGGCCTACGTCGGGTCAGTCACGCATTCTTGGTACAGCACAGCTTTACGACTTACCGCCGATATGCGGCTTGCTGGGGTGTCCTACACCCAAGGTAGTCAGTATTGACTCGCCAACATTCAGCATAGACAAATCACGAACGTTCAAGCATCTTGTCAGGGAGGTCTAGTCACAGAAAATTTTAGTATTGAAAGAGGCGGTAAAGGGGTAAGAGGGCTTGCCCACGTACACCATTCTTCAGCGTCACTTGACCCGCCAGGGGCCGTTGTAGAGTTCAATGCGTCGCCCATGGTGTCTGTAGCAGTTGCTGTAACGGGGATTGAGAAAGAGGGCAGCAGCAGAGGCTCCGGGTGTATGACACGGTATTTCAAAAAAGTTGCGGTGATGATATGCCCCCCCTGTCGATCGCGACGGGGCTGAAAGCGGAAAAGGGGCGAGGTCTTGGATTAGGTCAGCCGAGGCCCCACTGCCGGGTCCCGAGGATTAATTAATGATCTGACGCCAGGCCAGAGCAGGCAATAGACTAGCCAATGAGAATATTCAGGCCTGATATTTTAGAGTCAGGTACTTCCTAGTTGCGTAATGCTGTCCTTTTGCAATACTACCCCATCCGGTAGTGTCATCACAAGCCAGCCCTCAGCCCTGAGACAAGCCATCTGCAAGCCCGGAATCCTCTCAATTTGACAGAGACACAATCCATCGCCCCGGAGAGCAGTAAGCAAGCCCGCCTGTAAGGGCCGCCAGCTGCGCCCTTGTGACCAATATGGCGTGCCCCAACACGAGCTAGTTATCTGCCGATTGGCAGTCTCACCAAAAGAGGCTGCGTCGGTCCTCGTTACTACCCAGCGAGGAAACACAGCCTGTGCCGGGTTCCGATATTCGATAGATATTCACCAGGCTAGCCCGATGCGACACATGCCAGACACAAGAGGGAGGGACGGCCAAGTCTTGACTCTCACCACCGGCTTCGGACCGCCACCACAGTCGTCGCACCACTAGTTGCCACACTCACGGCGACGCGCACCGAGGCCGCGGCTCTCAGTGATTGACGTCCAGGTCGGCGCCCTCTTTAACCGTGTTCCAGTACTTTTCGGCGCTGCGCTGTCGGAGAGATCGCCCCCATTTCATGATGGGGAAGATGGTGAGATTGTGCGCGAGACCTGCAAAGGCGCCAAGAATAAAGGCATTCTGGTAGCCCAGATTGACCACCCAAGGTGTGACACTCGACACCGGGTCAGCGGAGCCTCTATCGCTGCAGAGCTGAACTCACCCATAGCCGATGCCAAAGGACATGGTGTTCCGGATGATGATTGCCGTGGCGAGTGCTTCGCTGGCCAGGTCGCGGTAGCAGTCGATGCAGTAGGCGATCGACATCTGCGACCCAGCCGTGGTGGTGAACGAGATGACACCCATGGCAAACACGATGCCGAACCAATGAACTTGGTGATATGCTCCGACGCCAAAGAGGATGCAGCCGAACGGGATGAGGATCAATGAGGGGAGAAAAAGCCACAGTCGGTGCTCAGCCTCCATGAAGCCGTTGTTCCGGCGCGCCATCTTGACGATGAAGCGATCGCCAAAGATGCCAGTGTAGACGCATCTAGGCAACCAACATCAGATCCAATGTCAAAAAGAGGTATGTTTTGAAAAACTTACGCCAGCGTCGTTCCAACCAGGGGAGCGATAAATGTTAAACCTACCGTCGAAGTCGACATGCTGTACGGTCGATTAGACAAGACCATCGACTCGGTCGCGTTCAGCACCGAGAGCCACACAATGTTGCAGCCATAGATGAAGCCCGAGTAGACAATGATGGGAAACGCCAGTAACAAGATAGGCCTGCTAATCAACTTGACCAGTCTGTTCTCACCACGGAGGTTCTTGCGCTCGATAGGCTTGAGCCGGGCAAGTCGAGACTTTTTTGTAAACTCGACGTCAACATCATGGGGACCGCTAACACGCGAGAGAGTAGTAGTCGCGCGAGCATGCTCTTCATCGCCGTCTTGCTTATCATCCGCGTCGTTCTTACTGTCAGGTCCAGATTCAGTGTGTGTCGTACTCGGCAAAGCCTGGCCTTCGATGTGGGCGCTGGTCATGTACTTGGCCCGGTCGAATTTGGTTTCCTCCATGAAGAAAAAGATGATGACCAACAACACTGCGCAGAATATGGCACACCAGTACTGACAAGCTTGTCAGATGCGAGTCTAGTTGGCAGGTCTCAACACTTACAAACACCCACTTGTAACCTTGTCCATCGTTGATGAACCCCATGATGAGCGGAGCAATGCCGTTGCTGTAGCCGAGTGCAAGGGCATACAGGGCGATGAACTTGCCTCTCTCGTGTGTGAAGAACTACAACAAATCGTTAATAACGCTATTTGCTTGCCCCATTTTCAACATGGCATCCATACCACGTCAGAGACTGTAATCTCGGCCAGGGACTCCATCGGTGCACCAAAGATGCCCTGCAAGATCTTGGTCGCGATCCACTCTCCATTCGATCTTACGTACGGTTGCCACACCATGACGCCCTAGTAACGTTAGAGAAAAGCCATCCAATGAGGCAGATGACATTACCAATGTTCCAGCAGTTGTCAAGAGATATACTGGTCGCTTGCCATACTGCACAGCGATGGCTTGCCAGATGATACATCCCCAGCCAAAGAACAAGAACTATCAAGTTGTTAGCTCAGCTTCTTTCATCCCCATTAAAATCCTGTTTACCATATAGCCAGTTCCAGAGTTGAGATCGTTATAAGTCAAGCCGGTCGCATCCGACAGAGGACCCAACGTGGAGTACAACGCAGAGGAACAGATGCCGATGACGAGCACATAACTGACATCCGAGTCAACGCGTATCCACAGGCCCAAGAAAGAGTTCATACGCTGCCATGCAAAAGGCGGAAAGGTATTTACGACGTGGAGACCAGTTGAGAGGATCATCCGGGTGCGACGACGGCGCTGGCACAAGGACAATATCGTGCTCCGCTCCTTGGGCGTGCTGAGATTCCATATTCCCCTGTGAGTCCACAAGGTGGACCGTGCCGGGGATGGCCTCGATCTGGTCCGCCATGTTGGCGAGAGACTGGCTCGGTGTGGGCATCACAAACTTTCAAACAAGGTAACGCGGAGGTGGAGATGATTGTGAATGGGGCATGTGTGTTGGCCTCACGAATATGCAGACGGATGGGTTCCCATTTATACCTCATTCGAGACAGATGAGTTTCTCCTCCTGGCCAAAGAGATTACAAGTTATTGTACAGGCCCCGGAAGCAGTTCCCCGTGTCTGGGCAAGCTTTCCTTGCTTGTCTTGACGTCAACTGGTCTTGGTGATAAGAAATTGGTGATGGAGTCTGTCTAGCGGCACCGGGGCCCCAGGTTGCGGTGGACCACTCTCCCCAGACTGTGCGGGGGTGGAGACGGGTTTAATATGGAGCGTCGAGACGTAGAGCTGTGACTTGTCATCCGAAAGCTCTAGCGCAAGCCGAAGGAGCGCTTCTCCTCACGCCAATATCAAGTAGAGCCTTGGCGAGTGTGTTTTGAACTTGACGCAAGAGGAAGTAACTAGTAGTAGTTTCCTACTCAAGGCAAAGACATATGGTCGTTGTGCATGTACACCTTATCTTGCCAAGCCCGCCGCTTCGTTTGTCCTCATCCCCCTCCCTTATCAACTCGTCGATCCAACCATAAGCAACCTGATTACCCCTTGGGGAAATAATACAATCAGAGATTGGCAGATGGTGCATTACTACTACTTTAAGACTACATCCTGGCTGGTATAAGGAGGCACTGACCACCTCTTGTTCTTAGCCTACCATGCCACCGGTTATCATTAGAGTTAAAGTCCACCACACCAATCATTGCTTGGCCAATTGATACCTGACCAATACTACCTGATCTAATTCGCTACCTAGCCTAGACCTTTGTTTCAGTTAAATTGCTCAACATGGTTGCCTCACAGTACCCCGTGCGTCCCGCTCTTCAGCACGAGGAGGACGAAATCACCGGCTACGTGGAACCTTGGGTCGTATCCCCTGGCGAGGTAGCTGATGTCAAGGTACATTACCCCTGTCAAAGGTCACAGACTATGCGTAAATGCTCATCAAACGGTTAGATATCATCATCTCGCCCAAAGCTCAAGTATCAGCTCGTGCGGCTACTACAAGGCCTTGACGTGCCCCATGCTCCCACACCCGCCAAGGAGATTATCGAGCATGGTCCAAAGGGAGAGCTTCAAGGTCGCTTCCAAGCATCGCACCCAGGGTCTTACGGTCGAGTCGATGCATGGACGAGAGAACCGCTCCTCAATAAGTCTGAGGCTGTCGAGATTGAGTTTTACGCACAGCCCTGGATGTTGAACGCTCCTCATCCTCAATCCATCTTCTCAAACCTCGATGTGAATAACAAGGCTGGCCTCTGCGTGCTACTCGATACTCAGGATAACCTTGTGGTGTGGGTTGGAACAGGAAAGAGTGTCGAGGTCAAAAAGGTTGCTTCGGCAGCCCGTCGTGAGCGCTGGTTTCACGTCCGCCTTACTATTCGAGGCAAAGACCTCCAGCTGCAACTATCTCACCTCGCAGCTGGAAACGAAATTGCTCCAGGGCCCACAACTATTCAAACTACACTAGCCGATGCTGCTCGACTAGACTCTGGAAGCCCGCTCTACTTTGCAGCAACCCTTGCTGCCAACCCGGCATCAGCCTCAGATCTTCCAGTGCACTTCTTTAACGGGCGAATCGACTCCCCCCGCTTCCGTGCATTGGGCAAGAAGTCTTGGGATATTGCCAAGTACGACTTTTCGGTAGGCATTGACACAGATGAGATCTTTGACGTTTCGGGTTCCGGACTTGATGGTGTTCTTGTTAATGCACCTACACGTGCAGTCCGTGGACACGACTATGATCACAGACTCATTGGGGTCGGTTGGAAGGAAGCCACTTATGGCTTCGGTGCTATCCATTTCCACGATGACGATCTAGACGACGCTGCGTGGGATACCGACTTTCAGTTCACCGTCCCATCCGATCTTCGTTCTGGTGCATACGCCATCGAAGTTCAAGACACAGAGTCAGACCTCAAGGACTCGATCGTCTTTTTCGTGCGACCCAAGGAAGTTCGGCCCCAGGCCAAGATTGCATTCATCTTCTCTACCTTCACCTACCTCGCATACGCCAACGAACACATGTATGACGAGACCAAGTCGACTCACATCTCATTCCCTGAAGGCGTCCAGCTTGTGACATCAGACAACTACCACAAGATGGTACGACGCCACGATCTTGGTCTTGCAATCTATGACCTACACAGCGACGGCTCAGGCGTCGTGTACAGCACGACCAAGCGACCCATTTTGAACGTGCGACCTGATTATATCCATTGGGGTTTTCAACGACCTCGAGAATTCTCTGCTGATCTGTTGATGGTTGGGTTCTTGGAGAAGCTTTTCGGGGACGGGTATGATATACTTACGGATCATGACCTTCATCTAAGAGGCCGTGCTGCTTTGGCGCAGTACGATGTGGTCATCTCTGGCTCTCATCCAGAGTATCCTTCGTTTGAGGCGCTTGATGCCTATGAAGGTCATGCCCAAAACGGCGGTTCTCTCATCTATGCTGGTGGAAATGGCTTTTACGTAAGTCTACCAAACCCTTCGTGTGTTTCTAGCTAACTAGACCATTGCAGTGGAAGTCTGTCACCGACCCGAAGCGACCTCACCGCATGGAAGTCCGTCGAGCAGACGTCGGAGCACGAACACATCAGAATCCAGCAGGTGAACGCCATCACGCTCTCAATGGACAACTCGGAGGCCTTTGGCGCTCTCTTGGTCGTTCGCCTAATGAGCTCTGGGGCATCGGAAGTTGTGCTTCTGGAAAAGGACCCGGACGACCCTTCATCCCAACCGACGAGGCACTCAACAACCCCTCCCTATCCTGGCTATGGAAGGGTCTCAATGAAGAATCCAAAAAGCTTCTTGGAACCAAGGGTCTCGCCGGTGGTGCAAGCGGTGATGAGCTTGACCGCCTAGACGTCGCCATCGGCAGTCCCGAGAATGCGATCTTGCTAGCGAGAAGCGAACGCCACGACGACCATTTCATGCTCTTCAATGAAGAACTCATCTTTCCCATGATCGGAACACTGGGATCCACGTCTCCTCTGGTGAGGAGCGATATGGTGTACTACGAGACCAACGGAGGTGGCTCGGTCTTTAGTGTTGGAAGCATCAACTGGAACAATTCCCTCGCTTGGGATGGATATCAAAATGACGTTGCACAGATCACTGAAAATGTAATTAGAGAATTTCTCGCTCGTGGGAAGAAGGCTAGCTTAGCTTAGATAGATAGTTAAGTAGACAAATCAAAATTAGTCTATGCGGTCAACAATTGTTTCTAATCGGGAAGCGTTGAC
>JAAGWO010000668.1:0-15974 GCA_013266205.1 Fusarium decemcellulare
GCGCCGAGGGAAGTTTGGTCAATGGCGCCTGCATTTGTCAAGTATCCGGTGTTGTGGGCATTCGCCAAAAGTTATCCCAGCTATCTCGATTGCATGTATTCATTGACTTTACACCGCGACATCCAATGAACCTAGGGAATAAGTGAGGAACACGCTTTGGCTCACATAGCACCTTGCCTCCATGGCTTAACAGTTATGTAGAACGACATCCAATATTCAAATAAACAAGCTATCAGTGCGCGGAAATCATAGCTGTCATTACGGCATAGCGACAGAATCAAGTGTAAATACAGCAAAAGCGTTAAAACGTACAACCCGATGCGGCCCGTCCCGCCCGCTGCCCAGCCGCCTCATCAGCTCTGCCCAGATTTTTATTCCACGGGCCCATAAGAACTAGCCCATCAAAAATAAACGAGAAGTGTACCGGCAAACCACAACCATCCCAAACTCCCAGAGTAAAGAGAAATTCCCCTGCCATATAGCTCTCCCTCTAGGTATCATGCTTCCTGCCAGTGTAGACACCCAAGAAGCTCAATAGGGAGAGACGAAACGCAAATGGGCGGGGCCCACTGAGAACGAGAAGGAAAAGATGCAGGGCAATCAAGAGCTCTTAGCCTTCTTGCGTCCCGACTTCTTCGGCTCCTCTTGAGGCTCGGCAGCAGCCTTAGTGGACGTACGCCTTCGCTTCTTGTCCGGGCTGGCAGGGGCAGGAGGCTTCACCTCTTCAGCAGCAGCGGCGGGAGTGGCTGTCTTGCGCTTTCGGCCGCCAGTAGCCTTCTTGGGGGTCTTGGCAGGGGTCTCCTCCTCCTGAGCCTCCTCAGCAGGGGCAGCAGCCACTTGCTGGAGCTGTTCAGCAATAGCGTCCTGGTCGTTGGCGGGAGCCTCGGCTGGGGGCGCATCCTTGAGCTCGGGCATAGGAATGTGAAAGTCCTCAGCGTACTTGAGCGCTTCCTCGTCAGACATAGCCTTGGCATGAGGGTTGCCATTCTTGTATGAGTGAACGCGAGCGTTGTACAGACGAAGATTGTATTGGTAAGCATTGTTCCAGCCCTGTACATGTCAGTGACAAGCTCAACGGGGGATCACCTTTCATGAAGAGAGAAACTTACCTGCTTCTCATGGGGGCCCATATGGGCCCATCGTCGCTGACCCTCCTCCTGGACAGCACCCTTGGGGGCTTCTGCGCCGAGATCGTTCGCGATGATAGAGCGAGCGTGCTGCATGTAGAGGAAGTAGGGAGTCAGAGGACGCTTGGGAGCATTGGGGTCAATGGTCCGCTTCTTGCGCTCCTTCTTCTCCTCGACGGGGGGTGCAAGCTCGGGAGCAGGCATGATCAGCTGCTGAGTGACATGCTCGAAGTTGGCAAGGATATTATCCTGCGAACCTTCGGCAGTAGGCTCACCAAGCAGCAGGTTGGTCTGGCGAACATAGTCGGCAGTGAAGGACCGGAGGAGGTCCAGAATGGTGGCAAGACGGCCAACCGCCTGTGTGAAGTCATGTTAGCGATGTTCTTGTGCTGGAGCAGAGTGCATGTGCTTGAAGATGAATGGGGTACGCGTGTAAGTGAGCTGAGGTTGGGTCCGGATGAAGTGGGGTCCAAGAGCTTTGGTGGATCCAATGCCGCAGCAGGTCAGCCGAAGCGCGGTGACCATAGCTCCTTCAGTGTCCTCGAGTCTCAAAGCCCACCCAGGCGCGGCCTCAACTTGTAAACAACTCGAAGAAGCGCGTCTTGACTTTGCAACTGACGGCCCTCTCTCCAATGTCTTTACAAGACGCTATGCGCTCGAGTCTTGGCAGGGCACTTGCCCGAGTGGCTCGAATAGAGGAGAACCGAGACAGGCCTCCGAGGACATGCTGTGGCTCCATGACCTCAAGCATTGATGCATGCAAAGCAGCAAAGCAACCGGTTTAGTACGCGATCGCCTCATTACAGAGGGCGGGGATGAAGCTGGGTGTAACCAGTCTTGGGTTGCGCTCACATGTGCTCAAGCAAGCGCCATGTCGCGAAGGTGGAAGTGCAGCGACGAGGGTAGATGCGAGGGAACCGAAGGAACTCACCGAATCTCGCACGCGCAGGAAGCTATCATTATCCACCACGCGCTGCTGAGGAACAACCTGAGGCGGAGGCGCAATGGCAGCAGGGACTGGGACGGGCATCATGGGAGCCGGAACGGCGGCGATGGGCTGCTGGTGATGCTGGATGTGCTGTTGTTGAGGGACAGGAACGGGAACAGCAGCAGCCTGCTGCTTCTCAGCGGCCGACTTCTTAGGGCGAGCCATGGCGTCGTTAAGTGAAGGGCTTGGGAATTTGTAGTGAAAGACTGTGTAGATGATCCTCTACACGCGCGTGAGGGATCCTTCGCCAAAGCTTTATGCTGGCGATTTGAAGGGGTTCTGGCGCTGTAAAGACGCGTTTGACTTGCAGCGGGACACAATGCGCTATTGCTTGTCGCGTTGATTGCCAAAGCGGGTGGATTCAGGTGGTTTTGGCGCGTTGAGGGGGATGAAAATCTGGTGGCTCGCTGAAATGTGCTGAACTCTGAGGGTGCTGAGGGGAAAGATGAGTGCTGAAGAACGGGGGAAAAAGGAACTCGGGCGCGGGGTGGGCGGTGCGCTGAATATGTAGGGGTCAGGCGCCATGCGCAATCAGTAAAAGCAGTGGGTGACCCTCTGGGCTCGCTGGGCGGGGGCACCCCAAAAATCGCAGCACCAAAGAAAAAAAAATTCGAGCGCTTCCCCCTCCAGGGCGAAAAGAAAAAAAGGCGGCAGCTGCAGTGGGTGCGTGTTCTGCTGGCTTCTTAGTGGTCACCCTCCAATCCCGTCACTGGCTGACCAGGTCGCCCACAAAGTCGCCCAGCCCAGCACAAAAGCTACCTCGCGCCCAGCGAAAATTTTCATCACTCATCCATGGGCAGGCAGGGAGGGGCCTTGGAAATGGGGCCTGAAAAAAGGCTCGCCCTCACCAAGTTACAGCAGCAGCCCAACGGTCTAAGCGGCCGAGGCCTGAGAACCGACGCGCTGAAATCTAAGCGGTTCTCGGCGCTTTTTCAGGGCCGTCTCTGGCCCCCGCGATCGATGATTTTGAAGACTTCGCGCGCGTTCAGTGCGTGCCCTGAAGACCGCTGCCGATTCCACGATCCCTCCTTCCAAATGGATCTGTATGGGCAGGCCGTCTCGCCTCGCCACAGCGCCTTCCCTGATGGCAGTGGCAGCAAATAGCACCTGCAAACTTGCAGCTAGAAATCACAGGTCCCAGCTTACACATCGAGGGCAAGAGCTACACCTCATCCTTCTATGACAACTCGGATTCCAAGTCAACCAGCCTTCATGTCCATCATTCCCGCACACAGAAAACACTACAAACCAACCCAACGCACAAACTCATCCAGACCAGACCACGCGACTGAGATGACAAGCACAAAAGGGTACCACTACCCATGGGCCTCGCTGACTGGTCAATTAGCCACTCGCTCTGAAGGAACGACTCCCCGCCCAGTCGCGCAGCCTCCGCACTCTGAGGTGCTACTGCTGCAAGAGCCAAAGTCGTCGACTGTATCGCCTCAGTACTCTGCTAATACGGGTGATCCGCCAAGCTCTGTCGTGGAGTTTTCTTGCTTCTCGTTTCTTTACATTGAATGGATTTTTTGTGCTGGCCTAATTGTTGGCTGCTGGTGCAGCACAAGTTTGCGGCCTGGAGCCGCCTTCAGGCCCGTCAAGGACCTTCACAATCACGCTCGCCAAAGCCATGATGCTGGAGCAATACCTACAGAAGACTCTCCCAGCGGCTTGCTTAGCGCCCGCCGTGACGCTTCTCCAGGGCATCCGGAGCGGTTGGATGTGTCACTGTCACACCCAAAGTGTGGTGACCACTCTGCCCGCCCTCCACTCACCGCTACGTCAAGCCCAATCCGCGTCCTTCCTGAGCTTGCCGGCCTGCTAGGCGGGCTCTCTCGCTGGGCACAGCCAGGCGGGGTCATTCCGGCGCCTTCACCCTTGGCCTGTACATTTCAGCACGATCGGCCAGGGGGATGATGGAATGACGGCCACAGCGGTTCTTTTCAGGCACCCAGTGGTCCCCCAAAGATTTTCTCGTGGAACTGACAGCGATGGATGGTGGTGTCCATGGTTCCGACGCCAGGCCCCGATCTCAGCTGGGAACTTGGGCATTCTGTGGCCCAGCTTGTGCTTTCGCTGAGGTAGCTCTATACAGACGGTAATCGCCTTGATAGCCGTCTTTACTCGGCAGATTTTCAGCGCATCAGTTGGCTTCCAGCGGTCCTCTAATTTTTTGAGCAGCCAAGCACACGAGCCCCGGATTGCAGCGCGCTCTCGTCAACCTAGGCTACCTAGCCATTCAAACTTGATGAAGCCCGGCCAGTGTCATTATCAGCTCAGCGTCCAACTGTGACCTCGCACGCCAAAGGCCTTGCTTTCGCTTGCAAGAGCCACATCAAAGAGCGCTTCGATCACACAACTGCCTAGAAACAAGTGTTTTGAATCATTCTATGTATTGTTCCCTGATTCGACAGGGGGTTTGTGTGCGCTGTTGAATTGCATTCGTCTGCCTTCGTTAAATAAGAGTGTCTGAAACCAGACAACATGCTTTGAGATCTTGGGATGATATGTATCCCGGCTATCCGCAACTGGACCACTTTCTTGCACTTACACTATGGAAACATCAACAAATGGAAATCACAAGTATGCCCGCTTCTTTACTCAGAGAGGCGTGATTACATCACAGAATGTCTTCAAGGATAACGGAGGGCACCTTGATGGTCTTGAGACTCACTCAATGGTGGTTGTTGTAGGGACTGGAACTGTAAGCCGAATGTTGGCCCCGCAAAACCCCAGTAGTGGACTGTATAAAGACGCGAGAACAGCCCTTTCTTGATTCTTTGGTTTCTACCCAGACCATAGATTCGTGTCTCTTGGTCTCTGGCATCAGGGCTTTGCAACGGCCCAGTGGCTCAACTACACTACACCCATCTGCCGCACAAGTACCGGGACGCGTATCCATGGAGGGGCACCGCGAAACCAAAAAAAAAACACGTGATGGCTGGTCTGCGGCTACAGTAAGCTTAATAGTAAGTTATTTACCTTGGGCCAACGACGCTTTCAGTCTACGCTGAGTACGACGAGTCGGTTCCCACGGGCCCTTCGTGTCAAAGAGGGTTGGTGCCACAGCAAGACCATCTGTGGGCTATCCTCGGACCTTCTAATGCTTCAGTCAACCAGAGCTTTCGTCATGAAGCTTCTGAGTCCTCTTTTATCCCTTCACACCAAGCAATGGCGGGGCTGATCCAGAACAACTGCCCCTCCCAAGCTTCATTCGACCGCGGTCAGTGGTCGATAGGTGCCGGCACCCACTGGTGTCACAGACCCCTGCTACTGACGCCCCAAGGACCCAAAACAAGCCAAGTCAGAGATGGTGAAGATGGAGGGGTGAGGTACTTGACATATGTACGGGGACGGCACCCAATGGCTGGGTACCAGACCCTGGTCCCAGCTCCGACAGCTTCCCCCAGCTCCCTCTCAAATACCCCTCCATGATCGATCGTCCTCCAACAAGCGCGAACCCCGGCGCGTATGATTTCATGCTCGGCCGCGAAGTGGGCAAATGGCAAGTTTGCATGAGCTGGATTATGCGGCAGCATGCCATGCTCCAATGCCAATCATGCCCAGCGGATGCCCCGGCCAATCTGTCCAAGCTATGGTGGCTTCAGAAGCTTGGAGCCATGTTGGAATCGAGTCAGCTTGGCAAGCAGCACATGGGAGGGAACCCATCAAGCCTGTCTCAGGCCTGCAACGCCCAAATTGACGGTGGCTGTCGGATCATCATCATCAGCATGCGCTCCAGTGATTCCGCTGGCTCATTCTTGTTTGTCGACTGCTGCACTGCTCGGCCAACGGTAGCACCACACAGAGCCCACGCCAGCTGAGCCTGCGTCACTTGCCCCTCAAACAGCCCCTCCTCCCACTCCATCTCGTTTCCTTCCGTCGTTTCTCTCCCTGCTTTTCCCTCCTCCCTCCTCTCTCTCACAACATCTCCTTCCTTATCGCCTCCCTCTTTCAAACTGCTCCGTTTCCCCTCCTGCTAACTCAGAAGGGGCCCTTCGTTTTAACCACTCCTGCAACACAACACCAACCTTCTCTCTGGGACCTCTCCCAGCACCTGAAGACGCGGACAATAGCAATGTTCACCTTCAGGTCTCACGGCCTCCTGGTGGGGCTTATCATCCTCGTTGGCCTGGCTTCTCCTGCCTTTGCCTTCGGTGCTGGTAACATTGCCTCAATCTCCAAGGTTGAAGGCCAGAACTGTGAGTGGTACTCCGCTTGTCGCACGCCTCGGCATGGCCTGGCTAATCCCATCATCTTCAAGGGCGACACGGCGATATCGAAGATGCTCTTCTCACTCTTACCATGGCCCGTGCCCTCAATGGCAAGAAGTTCAACAAGATCAACGTTTCGCGCACGTACTTTGGAAACTGGCTCCGAGACTATTCCCAGGCTGTAGATGTCGGCACTGTTAAATCCGTTTCTGCTGAGGCCATCCGCCTCTTGCTGTGTGTCCTCGGCTTCATGACCTTCGGTTACGGCTCTGGCGAGTTTGAGGTCACCGCCGAGCGACTGGGCTGCTACCGTCCTGAAGAGCATATTGACAACCCCAAGGACTACGCCGAGAATGCCGATGCTCGTCAGTATGATCGTCGCCTTCGAGGTCCTATTGACGAGGAGCGAGAACTCTCGGTCGATCCCGAGACGGGTATGAAGAATTACATTGCCAACGAGCGTGCGGGCATTATGACTTCAGCAAGACTGGTCAAGAAGCTCTTTACAGGCACCATTGAACTTGGTCGTCGATACAAGGATTCTCAGCGAAAGGCCGACAAATACGAGGCTCTCCGTCTCATGGGTACCGGATTGCATTGCCTCGAGGGTCAGTAAACACTTCCTCAGCGCCCAGCCCATCTTTGACTGTGTAGGAGGCTAACCGTTATTCAATTCAGATTTCTTTGCCCACAGCAACTACTGCGAGCTTGCTCTCATTGAGCTTGGTGAGCGCGACGTTTTCCCTCACTGCGGTCGGGACACCGAGATCGAGCTCGAGGGTGCTCGTGACCGCGTCTATCCAATCGTCACCGGAACCTTTGGAGGTGTCGACTTCTTGCACTCCGTCACTGGTGAAGGTCAGTTGCTCTGTGTACACGACTGGTGATGAGGGAAGTGATACTGACAATCATCAAGTGTCTGACAAGTTGACCCAGAACGAGATCGACGAGCTCGAGGGCACTCTTCAGCAGGGCGCCAATTCCGATACTAGCATGCTCCGCGATCTGCTTGACAAGATCCCAGATGGCATCTTTGGTGATAAGCATCAGAGCGACCGAGTTGATGAGCTCCAGAACAATGCTGCTGCCGCTCAGATGGAGAACACTTCCGTGTCTCCCCGTGACCCCGAGGAGTTCACCCTCTATGTCCAGAACATCTTCAAGCAGGTAATGCCCGCTATTGAGTTTCATGACGACATCATGAAGAGCATCTCCACTGCCATCGAGAAGATTCCTGTTCTGCCCAAGATCATTGAGCAATTGGAGGAGCAGCTCTCTGTCTTCATCTTCTCCATCATTGCACCTTTCATCGTGCCTCTCATCCAGCAGATCCGCAATGAGCTCAAGACTGGGTCCGACGAGATCATTGAGAGCAGTGAGCGAGAGCAACACATTGTGTTCCACAACGACAACTCTAGTGATCCCACCCACTCCATGCTCTCTAAGGATCACTTCTCCAACGTAAGTGAAACTTCCCATTTACATGCGTCCTGTGTTCTAATTCGACTTCAGATTCTCAACGAAATTGCTGGTAGGAATGCGGCCAGCATGGTGCACTGGGTTGTTCCTCAGCTCATGGAAGCCATTGACGATGAAAGTAAAGATGTGGATAGACTCCTCGATGACATTGTTCACGGCATCATGCACCACCCTGCTCAGCGCGACCTTGGCAACCGCAGGATCAAGGAGGGTCGCCGCCGTTGCTACGAGAACGTTAAGGAGTGGTGGAACGAGTTAGGCGATGGCCAGCGCGAGGACTACCGCCGCAAGCTGACCCGGGAGGGTGTTCAGAACGGCGAGAACCACAAGGAGGGTGTTCAAGACACTGGCCACGGCCACGGTTGCGCTGGCAAGCTTAAGATGCGCAAGCTCTACGGCGGCCCCGAGACGCTCGAGGACAAGATCGCTGGTGCTGCTGCCGATGCCATTTTCAAGGGTGCTACTGGCGCTTTATCTGGCATGGTTGAGCAAAACACTGGCTACAAGGTGCCCTCCTCTTCCCGTAAGGAGGAGAAGGACGAGGGTGGCCTAGGTGGCTTCCTCAATGCCGCTGGCTCCATTCTTGGAGGCGCGTTCGGCGGCGACGACACTAAGAGAGAGTCCAGCAGCCGCCGCGAAGATGATGGATCGTACACTCGAACTGAGAGGGAGTACGGCCACCATGGTGACCGCTACGGCCAAGCTGAGTACTCTCAGACACAGCGGCCTGATGGCAGCCGCCACGAAGAATACCGCCGCTATGAGCAGCGTGATACCGATGACGGCCGTCATGCCGGAGGCTACGGCTATGAGCAGCGGACAGAGACTCACCAGTCTTACTCCGGAAGTTACCAGCAGACCGAGCGACGTGAGTACTATGGCTCAACTGAGGAGAGCCACAGCCGTCGCCGGGATGATGATGAGGGCGGATATGGCCGTCGTCGTGATGATGACGAGGGTGGTCATGGTGGTCATCGACGCCATGAGGAAGGTGGTTACGGCGGTGGCGGCTATGAACGCCGCGAAGAGGGCGGTTATGGTGGTGGATATGGTGGTGGCGGAGGTTACGAGCGCCGTGAGGAGGGAGGTTATGGCGGAGGAGGTTATGGAGGAGGCCACGGTGGCGGCGAGCGTCGAGAGGAAGGTGGTTATGGTGGAGGTGGCTATGGGCGCCGTGAGGAGGGAGGATATGGTGGAGGCTACGGTGAACGTCGCGACGAAGGCGGCTTTGGAGGAGGTTCTGCTGATGACTACGTTCGGCAGAGCCAGGGAGGTTACGGCAGGCATGAGCGACGTGAGCGACGTGACAGCGACGAGTATGGTGGAAACGGCTATGGCGGTGACCGACGCTGGTAAGTTGCTGAGCAACTAGGTCGGCTCCGTTCTGTAAGAGCAGAGAAGCTCTCGGCCATATAGTACATGATCAGAATGTCCACTCCCGATACCGAAAAGAATTGATGTTCCCTATCTATTCAACGGAGACTTGTGATTGTGCTGATTGCAATATCATATGCAGTTGTCAAGAGTAGGAGATTTCGGATATAAGTGAGTCAATCTGACGATGTGTGAATCTGGTGGCGTTTAGCTAAAATCAGCCCTCGGCTGTCTCTAGCTGTTTTTGAGGAACGACGCATAAGGCCTAGAAAATGATGATTTGAACATCTCCAACCAGGTATCTCCAACTTGGAATGGATAATAGATAATGGGTTGATGGTTGGTTGTCTAGTCTACCAGGATATGGGAGGCCTCCCCGCGGTACTTCAAGCAACGTCATTCTTGTGCATGGCTATCCTTCTGGGCGACGCACATATGAAGTATGAATGAGAATCCCAGAACTGCGCATGGGTTTCCGATGCGAAGATGAGATTGCTTCATAGCCATGGAAACAATGTGCCGACTGGAATGCGGCATAGGGAGCTCCGATCCGATGGCCAGGAATAGCGCTTCAGTTGAGCAGTGACGTACATGCAAGTAGAAGGCAATTCGACAGAGGCAAGAATACTTGTCTTGGAGACTGTTCTTTATCCAGTCCAAGCATCAATCGCTAGCAATGCTTCTTCATACACAGCCGGAAGTCAGCCCAGCCCGAGAGTCCGAACGGTTCGTACCGGAAGCAATGCAGAGAAGCCGGTGCGGTGCGGTGCGGCAGGCGGCAGAGGCTTGCGTTTCCGTTCTCAACGAGCGATAGCGATGGAAGCTGACGGATGACACCGGATATCTGAAACGGCCATCAGATGCCTCCGTCATCAAGCCTTATCTCTGCCGTGTAAACGAGCTAGACGAGACACGATCTGTACTGTGCTGTAGCGCTGTTGGCGCCGACCTGGCCAAATCCCATCCCTCCATCTCCGTCCAAAACGGGCAATGAAAACGTCAGGATCAACAAGCACAGCCCGTGTCGACGCGAGTCGTGACATGACGGATGGCTTGCCACGTGCAGCCGCCGTGACCGACTTGATTCGCCAGCTGCGGCCAAGGGAGGGTGATGGTCGAGACGTCCGGCATCAGGCTGTATTGTCTGTCTGTGTATAGTAGTATGCGCGTGCAATGTGAGTGTCTTTTCTCACTTTTGCAGGCTCGTCAGCCAGTTAGTTGCTGGGAACTGACAATCTGCTCTCCTCGGGCTTTCTTTACAGACTTCGGCATCCGGAAAACATGTCAGACGCAATCATGAACCCTCAGCTCGCCAGCCAGTATGATTACGTCAAGTGGCGTAGAACAATGGCTCTCGGGCCTCGAGCCAAAGGCTCTGCGTTCTCACAAGCGGCATCGAATCTCTGCCGTCGTTGGCTGGAATGCGAGTGGCTTCTGACAGCGGAGAGTTTCGCGCGTCTGCTCTCATGAGAAGCAATCTTCCAACTCCGATAGTTATTGATTGATAGATTCTCATCAAGGAAACCAGATGGTGCGGGAGAATACGAACAAACAGCCAATGACGGAACAAACCAAGATTCGGCTCAATCTTTCATGACTTCACCAATTCGCCTTGCAGCATTTCAGGACCTGGTAATATACATCAGTTATCAACCGCCAGCCCTATCAACTGCGTCCCTCTTGTGCTCTCTCCGTCGCAATTGCATTCGGCTGAGCACTGCGCCTGGTTTCATGCGTTGGTTACACACGTTAGGGTTCGAGTTACATAAACCAGAGTCAAAACGAGCGTCCTGAGAGGCCGAGAGACGTGCGTGTGCAGGGCGAAACGCACCATCTTCTCCATCCCGGTGCAGCTCCGAGTTGCTCGTAGGGCTCGCGGGCTGTCTGGAGCTCCCGGCTCGGGTTGAAGATCCATGATCTACGACTCAGGCTGTGCCGTCTTGCCGAGTTGGCGCATACGTGTCGCAGCCACACAAGGCCTTCCCAGGTCCCTTCTGGTGCTTTTTGGAGCATTACAGCAGACTGCAGTGAGTAGTTGATTGCATCTACCATCTGGCGAGTTTCCAGACGGCTCCCCTCGAGTCGAGTCTCGGACAGCGGGTTGCAGCGCTTGTGCCACACGCATGCACCGATGCCATGTGTTGGCTAAAATGGCTGAAATCCAGACGACGGGCCCTGGGAAGAGACCGAAAGACAGGGGAGGGGGTGGGTGGTATCGAGCTCCCACGCAGAGCCAGCCAGTCAGGGCCGCCTGGAGACATGGCAGGATGGAGTGACCCTGGTTCCGCGGGACAAAGGGTTGCGGCCTGCAAAATCAGGGTCTCGAGACGTCGAGATTAGCAGCGTCTCTGATGTTTGGTCTCGGAGCGAGTGACCGAGAGAGTTACTGATGGACATGGGCTTGCCAACCCCCGCCGGGCCTGACATTGTCATCGACGGATCAGCCCCAGTCCCTTGAATCACCCCCTCAATCTCATCAGATCAGTTTGCCAATCCAACGGCGACCGACTCCCGTTGTGAGAATAGCCTTTCGGGGCGTCCGGCTCGCGGAATCTCGTAGGGCATGGGCTCAAGGATGCGCGTACGCGTTATGCCGCGCCCCTGGGCATCAAAAAGCTTGGTGGCCTGGCGCCGCTGGAACGTCTCGAACAGACAAGCTTTTGGGCACAGCGCTTGGCGGGTGTGCAGATCCGATCCGGCTCGGTTCCTGTTCGAGCAGCTTCGATTTCATCAAGGGACTTATTCCCGTCGTGCTCAGAGCCTGGTCGTAGGGCTCTGTGTACAGTAGCCAGCCTTGATGTCTCCTTGTTCCTTTCAACGACATGTATCTATCTACATGGCCTTGAGAGATGAGGAAATCAGACATGTCCCTGTTTGCGACGCCGCCACCCCAGCTCAAGCCCGGCTGGAGCGCCACCGATCCTTCTCGCTACACATCTCCACCATCTAAGTGAGTCGGCGGGCTCTTTTGGACCTGAGCTCCACGATAGCTCCAATCTTTGTCAGAAACGAAAACGACGGTGCCTTCTGCAGCGCGTCAGACGAATGAGACTGATGTACAGGAAACAAGCAGAGACAGAAGGGGAGCGACAAAACTTGGGCGGCAACGAGCATCAGGCATTGTACTGTATCCAAGTGACGAGACCAGATCCCTGACGTGAGAGATAAAAAGAGCAACTGATGGGGGTCGTTTTGCGGGCCATCTGGCCAAATCTGTCCAAGTAGCATCCAACAAGCTTTCGGTTCGTGGGGAAGTTCGCGTTTAGTGGGTGGGTGCTGGTGATGTTGACTCCCTGCTCCCCTTGCTCCGTTTGAGGTTGATGTCGGCCATGACGCTGCTTCCAGAGACGGGAGCTTCGCATGGATTACAGTAGACCAGACCAGACCAGACCGAAAAGCTTGGGCCCGTTGGATAGGTACTGTCCCCCCGTACCTCCTCGGGGGGGTTCTTTATCTACATACGTTCCCTTGCAGCCGGGCACGTTATACACAATAATTGTAGTTGTACGGGCTCCCATGGTTCATCATCCAAGTCATGTCGCCATCTATGGAAATAATATGTCGAATTTCACCACTGTGGGCAGCATCATGGCGAGAGCGAAAGCGATAGCGACTTTTTCGTCGGCGCTAACTGATCTGCCATCACCTCATCCATCATTATTCCCGGCCGCCAGAGCGTCATTATCCGGGTCGGGCTCTACAAATTGCTCCCGCTATCGGTAACTCGTGAAACTGCTGGTGCCGTGACAAGTCACCAAACACCGTCCGTCCGCCCATTAGTCGGCCAGTCGGGCTGGCGATGTCTGGTTGATTCCCCAGAAGTTGAATCGAGTTTCAACTGTTTCCCAACTTCTCGGTTCGGCCAGAGGCTCCCGGCTTGGCGTCAAAGCTGCCGCCGCCATTGCTTTCTTTTTCCAGCCTGTTCCTGCGACTAAGAACGCCGTGATTTGGTGAATTGTCTATCCATCTAAATCATGGCCGTGGCATTAGAGGTCTCGACTCTGCTCCAATGCTGGACTTTCGATGCCTGTGTCCAGACTCTCCCACTTCCATATCAGCATCTGCCACTTTCTGACAATGGACTCCTTGCTGCACCACTTAGACTCCTGCTCTTCTATTTTCCATATCTCAACCACTGAGTTCGTCCAGAGATAAATCCTGCCAACTGATCCGTCTTATACCCACGCCCCTGTTCCACCCTCGCACACCCGCCCTGTCACTCCACCCCAATTCCCGGCTTTACGTACCACCTGCCATCTTTCTCCCAGGCTGGGCTGGAGCAGGCCTTCTCTTCCCCTCTCTTTTAGCCCATCGCGCGGCGCTCCAGCGCTCCAGTTGCTCCTTCCTCCCTTTCGTGTTGCGTCCCCTACTCCACCCACTCGCTCCGGCTCCAACTACCTAAACTCCACTGCCAGGACCATCCACTCCCTCCTT
This sequence comes from Fusarium decemcellulare, assembly GCA_013266205.1. Lineage (NCBI taxonomy): Eukaryota > Fungi > Ascomycota > Sordariomycetes > Hypocreales > Nectriaceae > Fusarium > Fusarium decemcellulare. Next base: position 13,617 of record JAAGWO010000668.1, read on the forward strand.
CCCTCTCTCAGACAGTTTCCAGCGGCAGGAGCAAGCCCATTTACCAGTGCCCGGGCCATTTCCATTTCCATTCCCATTCCCACTCACACACTTACTCCCCTTCCCGCTCCTACTCTCGCTTGTCTCTCTCTTTCGTCGCTCTTTCCCTCGCAGACCCAGAAGCGCCAACCCGTCCGCACCTACCTCTTCCCGCTCAATCTCAATCCTCGCAACGTCGCTCCCACAAATTCCCATCGCCCATCCTTCACCATCATCATCATCACCCGTCACCCTGGCCGCTGCTTCAATCTTGCGCGGTCGGCCCACGCCATATCATGCCTACAATTCCATGATTGAATATGTTTTAGAAGCATGTGTAAGTCGCCGTCTTTTTCGTCCTGTCGCTCTTTCCCGCTCTAGCCGAGCAGCCTCCGTCGCCTTCCGTTCCTGCTGCTGCTCACCCGCTCCTGCGGGTTGAAGGCCAAGAACCTCCCATCCTACCCCAGTCTTGGCATCCCAAACTGACATCGGCCAGCGCTCACCGAGATACGAAATGTCGTGTACGTCTCCCAATATGCGGTTGACCTCATGTTGTGAATGCCCTCATTCGCTGCTGCTGCTGCTATTGCCATCGTTGTCGTCGCCGTGTCGGTCGTGTCTCGCCAACCTCGCTCGTCATCGTCCCTCCCCACTCACAGGCCACCACCACTACATCACCATCGCACGTCGACGTCACCACCATCTCTTCCGACACGGCACTGCGATACAATGAATAGACAGCACAGAAACCCCCTCGTCGTTCTTGCTTGTGCATGCCGCTGACTCACCCCATCAGCCTCCTATTTAGTAACCCGGTATGGAGCGGCGCCAGCACGGTCCCGTCGACAATCATCCGAAACCTCACGGCTTTGTCGGTGCGTTCACCGCCCTCACTCCATCCTCGACTCGATTGTGTCGAGGCAACTCGTCCATCCCTCGCCGGTCCTTGACTAACATCCCACGAGCAGAGCCAGCTAGCCTACGAGGAGCGCATTGCTTCCAACATCACCACCTTAACCCCGACGAATGCAGATGCGCGCAATGGCCTCATTCAAGGCTTGCTATACGTTCCAGACCTCGATAACGATCCCGAATGTGACCGGCAACAGTACGAATTCATTCCCGAAAATGTAACCCGTCGAGAAAACCTCCCCCCAACAAATTACAATCTCATCGCTCTCGCTCCCTGGTTCAGCATCGACTGCACCTTATCCTACCTTGCGTCTGCGCGTCTCGACCCAATTCGCGCCTTCATCTTTTACAAACCCAACAACTCTTCAAACAAGCCTCAAGATGCAGATTCGCCAGTTTGGAATCTTGAAGACGGTGGCGCCTGGATGACCGCTAACAAATATCCTATATATGCCGTCTCTGGCAATGAAGGTCACAACATAATGGAACAGCTGAGTCTCTATTCAGGCCGTGTCGATGATATTCCTCATGGAGATGAAATCAACAAACTCTACGGCCCCAATCCCAAGGACTACGTGCGCATATGGACCGAGCTCGCCTTGCACGATGAATCCGACATACCGGCACTATGGGCCTTCTTCCTTATCGTCATAGGCGCGCTCCTTGCCGTCATCGCCTTCGTATCGATCACCATGCATCTAGTCCAGCGACGACGTCGAATATCCCTCAAGCGAAGGGTTGAATCGGGCGAGGTTGACCTCGAGGCTATGGGTATCAAACGTCTAACGGTACCTGCCGCCCATGTTCGTGGATTTCCTCTCTTCACGTATAACGCAGACCCCGAATCACTGGCTGCCCCTCCAACACCATCATCCACCCGACGTCTACGAAGCAGCCGAGGATTCGATCAGCGCAGCATTCGATCCGGCACCAGCATTCGGAGCAAACGATCCAGTGTCGGGGCCACTGGTGATAATGCCGCCACCAACTTTCAGCCCAGTTGCCACATCTGTCTCGTGAATTTCGACCATCGAGTTACCATAATTCGAGAACTTCCCTGCGGTCACATATACCACCCAGAATGCATCGATGAGTTCCTATCACAAAACAGTTCTCTTTGTCCCATGTGCAAGCAGAGCATGCTGCCAAGAGGCTACAGTCCCAAGATCACCAACGGCATGGTTCGTCGTGAACGTGCCCTGCGGCGGTTACGGGAAAGGGTAGATCTGGAGGATTTGTCAGAAGGATCGTCAGACAACACCAAGATAAAAGATTGGGGCAAACGACTTTTCCGAACTTCGAATTCTCCCACTCGACCTGCCTCTTCACCCCTGGCATCATTGAAATTGCCAAAGTTCAGGCGACGTCCTGCCGAAGACGTAGCAACAGAAACGCAAGAACAATCAGACACGCCCCCAGCCCCTTCGT